>JASDQU010751483.1:0-21054 GCA_032191745.1 Picea mariana
AAGTTTTTTAGATGTTGAAACACCGTTGTAGCTTATGCTGAAACATCGCTGTAGTATATGTTGAAACACAGTGCTGAGTATATGCTGAAACACCAGGCTGTAGCATATGCTGATGCTGAAATACCACTATGAGCAGATGCTGAAACACGGCTGTAGCATATGCTGAAACAGTGCTGAAACTGAGTTTGGCATTTAAATTTGATGGAAAAATCAGCGAGACTGAAACTGGGTGGGATTTTGAAATATTAACACTGGAGAGCTAAAGAGTTGAAGAGCCAGAGAGTCGAAGAGATGAAGCGCCGGAGAGCCGAAGATACGAAGAGCCAAAGTGCCAAAGAGCCAAAGAGCTGAAGTGCCCGAGAGCCGAAGAGATGAAGCGTTGAAGAGCTAAAGAGTTGAAGAGCTAGAGAGCCGAAGAAATCTGGACTGTTAGATCTAGAGAGACACGTGGTGACAGATCACTAGCATCAGGTAAATTACATTGGGCTTTCAGTTGAGAATTGAAACTCCCGAAATATGAAGACCCGAAGTGAATCTGAACCATCGGATCAAGAAGACACATGGCATAAATATGTGGGTTCCATGTAAATACCCAAAGTAATTTATAGCCGTCAGATCAAGAGATACGTGGAGCAAATCTGTGTATTTCGGGAAAATACCCGAAGTAAATCTCAACCGTATGATTTGAGAGGGAATGCGGTAGAACTCCGCACATTTCAAGGGGAAGCGAAGGTTGAGAATTGAGAAGTCTGAAGTCTGAAGACGCGAAGGGATCAGAGTTGTTGATCCAGGAGGAGACACGTATTAGAGGATTATTAGCTTCAGATAAAAAAAACTAGGAGAAGAGTTTATATTTGACATTTTCGAAGTTCGAAAATCCAAAGTGACGAGAGCCATCGATGTGAAGGAGGAAATACGATGCCAAATCTAGAACTCCAGAGAAAAAGAAGAGGGGTAAAAGTCCGAAGACCCAGAGAAGATATCGATCGTTGATCGAGGATGGAGCTAAAGGACCATTGATATGGTTGAGGAGGCCAAATTCCCGAAGTGGGAGCATAGCCGTTGATTGGGGAGAACATGTGTTAGCAAATCTTCCACTCTAGAAAATAACCAGTCAGAGGAAGCGAGAGTTTGAGAATTGAAATTCCCGAAGGTCGGACTCGCGGCGGACATCCTGGCCATAGATTCAAGGATATAGGGGGCAACAAATATTCTACTCCAGAAGATTTCCATACAGAGGAAAGTAAAGTTTGAGAGTTGAAAATCCCGAAGCCTGAAAGGTGAAATCAACCTTAGCCATTGATTTAGAGAGGAGCTACGTGTTGACAAATCGTGGAGATCTGGGATAGTGCATGGAAGGAGGAAAGAAGGCATGAAAGGAGATTTGATAGCATTCGTTGATCACGGGTCATCACCGAAGAAAAGAGATTGATAGACCAGAAGGATTGTGGGGCCAAGACATGCTCGAACATTAATTTTCCTTGAGTGAGCCTCAATTTGAACCACGGTATTGCCAAGGGCATACGTGGCGCTTTGTAGTGAATTGCAGGGAGAAAAAAAGGTTGGTCTAAAACCATTCTTATCGGTGCCCACAATCACATATTTCCACAAGGTCATAGCCAAGGGGAATATGTATCAAAGGGCTAGTGAAGAGGAGCTAGTGCCCGCAAAATGAAGAGTGCTTAGGGAATGCAGACAAAGGGTGCGAGTATCACGGGACCTACGCCTAAAGAAGAAAAAGGGGCCTATGTATAATTGTTTTGGGTTCCATCAGGAGCCCGAAGAGTCGATCTGACTCAGAGAAAAGAAATATCCTAGACAGGGAGGTCGCAGAACCCCGGGAGGGGAGGGGGGCTACATCAGGTGGTATCAAAGGTTCAAATTTTCCTATAGACAACTGGTGAAATGAAGGTAGAGAACTGATGCTCTGTGAGAAGTTTATTGAATGTGTGCAACACCAAAAAATTTAAACAACTAGGTGAGCTATGAGAGAAGAAGAAGATTCTCTCGGATGTAGAGTGATCCATAGGATTTCTAGGAGGGCAGGTAGAAGGTGGAAATTGCTACTGAAGGCCATGGGCGTGTTCTAAGAGAAGGCTGCAAGAAGAAATGCAATCCATAGATGGATCTGGAACTCAATGAGATAAGAGAAAGGATGGAACAACTAGTATTGAGGATGCAACATGAGGCAAAGGTACGCTGGAGGTACGAATGTCCTCTGAACAGGAAGGAAAAATGGCATGTTCAAAAGTTGTTGGCTAGAAAGAAACAACAAGAGTTGAGAAGGTGGCTAAGGGAATTACAAAACCTTAGTGACATAGAGGAGGAATTGATTCACATCTATGAACCAGAAATTTGGAGACACCTCAGTGATGAGGAGGAGATGAGATGAGATAAAGATCTCATAAACTGTCAGGTGGGCAGAAATGGACTTTTGAGTTGCTAGGTGGGCAATGGAAAGGGATCAAGTGGAGGTCTCATATACTGCAAGAGGAGAAGTACTGAAAGTTCAAATTTCCAGGTGGGCAATGAGATGGGATTAGTTGATCTCATAGACTACCAGGTGGGCATAAGAGAAGTCCAAAATTTATAGGTGGGTAGAGGGAAGGAAATGAGACTCACTGAAAGTCTCAGGAACTCAGAAGTAGCTTCAGTTCAGCAAGGAGTGCTAATAAGTGAAGATTCATATGGGTTTACATACCATATGAATGAATATGATGAGAAGTTAAATACTTTCACCATCCAGGAGGAGGATTAGAGGAGAATTCTGATTATTGGAGGGATCAAGACATTCCTACCAAACAACCAAGTAGACGCTAGTGCACATGATGAAAGTGTAGCAGAAGAAGAAATACAACCAACAGAAACTATCAAAGAGGAAGAAATAGAGAAGACACTAATGTCTACCCCAATGACTGTGGCACTAGAGTCTGTCGCAGAAGGAGAAACATACAACATAGATTTTGTTGAACTGTATGAGGAATTGGAAACCCTAGAGATAAGGGTAATGGTGCAAAGCTTACACATCCAACAGGATAATTTGGAAGCAGATGGAGGATCATACCAACCAGAGGAATGGCTGGAGGGAGTTGGAGATATGCCAGAAAAAGAGGAGCTGACAGAAGATAATCTATCAGAGGAGGAATCCGAGCAACAACTCAGTGATGAAACTACAGGAATGGAGTCTGTAGTAGAGTGGCAACTTAGTGCCACATGAAGAGATGAAGACAGCATGGGAGATCAAGTAGATATGCCCTTTGAGGAGGTAGTGCAGTAGAAAAGACTGCATAAGAAGAGCCAACCACTAGAGAAGATGGACATGGTGATAGAGAAGAGAAGAGAGCTGATGTTGAGGTTAGAAGAAGTAGATAGCAAAGGGAAGTTGAATACAGAAGAACCTGCTATAATAGCAGGAAAGAAGAAAAAGAAGCAACAACAACAACATAGCTAGAGAGGAGCAAGAGGAAAACTCCAAGGGAGAGTTTGGGATCCAAGAGGATTTAAACACTAGAGAAGAGGAAATCATGAGCAGGAGCTCATGATTTTCCGATTAGTGGAGCATGATGTAGGATTATCCCTTCATGTCAACAAATACACCAACAAGCCAACACATAGGCATGTAATGTAGAAATGGAGAGGCATTGACCCTCCTATTTTAAAATTCGAAATCTGACCCTATAGGGATTTGTATTGTAAGGATGTAAGAGGCAATCCATGCATTTGTACAGGTAGTTGATAGGGTCTCCTTAAATGGTTGATTGTAAGAATGTCTAGATCATAGTTAGGTTTGGATCTTCATTTATGTAATGATTCATAGGAGTATGTTGTCTTAACTGAGACAGTGATGGCACTAAAGTGGTGGAGAGGATAAGCTCATAGAGCCCTCTTTTGTAAAGGGGGAGATCTTTGTAGAGAGGTCTGAGAAGCATAACTCAGGATAGAGTTATATTAGGAGAAATTGAGAGAAATGAGACTCTCTTATAGTCCAGTTTTTGTAAACATCTGTATAGACAAACACAGATAATAGAAAAGTAGTTTTTCCTGCATATAGTGTGTTTATGTATTTTTGTCTATTATTATGCTTTTATATGTCGTTCATGTTTTGAATGCCTGAACTAGTGAAGTATTGCATAATTTTCAATTGTTTCTCTCAGGGGATTTTCGAGTGCAAGGAGTGCACACAGTCTGCAAGGAGTGCATTGAAAAAGGTGAGTTAACCTCAGAGAATCTCAGCAGAGATAGCATTGAACCTTCATCAGTAGAAGTGCAAGGAGTGCATAGGAAGAAATCTGTGTTGAGTTCAAAGAGAGACAGAGTTACTGAACACTCTGTAAGGGGTAGCTCTGAAAGGTGTGCATCGATCAAGGAGAATGCCATGAGGGTGAGAATAATTTATTTTCAAGAAATCCTTTGGATCTAAGTTGACAAAATAGTAGAAATTCAAGGGGTGCGTGGGAAATCAAAAATCCTCTAAGGATCGAGCTCAGAGGAGATAACACAAAGAATGTGTAAAAGACCGACTTATTCCATGTCTTAAAGCTCAGAAGATATAGTGTTTTCAAGTGCGTAGGCGAGACCGAGATACCAGGTTCATTGGAGAAGGTTCAAAGGCTAAAACTTTTGAACATTGACAAAGCTCTTCCAATTCGGAAGAAGTCAAAATCTCAGGAGCAGGAGTGAAAACAACCGTCAGATCAGTTGTGGGGAGAAGCCTAGACCATTAGATCAACGTCCAAAAAATAGAAGAACTGCAAAGGAGAGGAACAGATCCCATCCGTCGGATCTGAGCACAAAATGATCAGTATTCATCTGATCATGAGAAGGTGAACAAACATTGACATTTTGTGTATGTAGGGGAGTGGACTCTCAAAGCCCCGAAGTCCCGAAGAAATTGGGGACCTTCCATCATCAAATAGGATAGGTGGCATAGGATGCACAAGTTCAAAAGTTTGTGGAAAGGGAGAGGAGGAGAAACAACCAAAGTAAATCTTGGCCATTGATCGCTAGGAGGGGTACGTGTCAAGAGGTCACGCATTTTGGGTAAACACACTCTGGAAGAAATGAGTTTAAAGGATTTGAGACTTCCGAAGCCCAAAGAGCCGAAGAGCCAAAGAGCTGAAGCACTAGAGAGTCAAAGAGCCGAAGAACCAGAGAGCCGAAGAGATAGAGGGCCAAAGAGTTGAAGAGATGGAGAGCCAAAGAGCCAAAGCGTCAGAGAGCTGAAGGGCCAAAGAGCCAAATATCCAAAGCGTCGTAGTGTCGAAGAGCCGAAGCACCGGAGAGCCAAAGATATTTGGACCGTTAGATCCAGAGAGACACGTGGTGACATATCGCTAGCTTCGGGTAAAATACATTGGGGTTTCAGTTGAGAATTGAAACTTTTGAAATATGAAGACCCAAAGTGAATCTGAACCGTCGAATCTAGAAGACATGTGGCAGAAATCTGTGGGTTCTGGGTAAAGAACCGAAGTAATTTAGAGTCGTTAGATCAAGAGACACGTGGAGAAAATATGTGGATTTCAGGAAAATACACGAAGTAAATCTCAACCATCTGATTTGAGAGGGAATGCGACAGAACTCCACACACTTTGAGGGGAAGTTAAGGTTGAGAATTGAGAAGTATGAAGTCTGAAGATGCGAAGCGATCGCAACCGTTGATCCAGGAGGAGACACGCATGAGAGGATTATCACCTTTGGATAAAAGCAACTGGGAGAAGAGTTGAGATTTGAGATTTTAGAAGTCCAGAAATCCCAAGCGATGAGAGATGTCGATGTGAAGAAGGACACACAATGGCAGATCTAGAACTCTAGAGGAAAAGTGAAGGGGGAAAATTTTGAAGACCCGTTGAAGATCTGAATCGTTGATCGAGGAGAGAGCAGAAGGACCGTTGATCTGGTTGAGGAGGCCAAAGTCCCAAAGCGGGAGCACAACCATTGATTAGGGAGAACAAGTGTTAGCAGATCTTCCACTCTAAAAGATAACCAGTCAGCAGAAGTGAGAGTTTGAGAATTGAAATTCCTAAAGGCTAGACTCGTGGAGGAGATCGTGGTCGTAGATTCAAGGAGACATGTGGCAGGAGATATTCTACTCTGGAAGATTGCCATATGGAGGAAAGTGAAGTTTGAGAGTTGAAACTCATGAAGCTTGAAATTATAAATCAACCATATCCATTGATTTAGAGGGGAGCTACGTGTCGACAGATCATGGAGATCTAGGATTGCGCATGGAAGGAGGAAAGAAGGAAGGAAAGGAGATTCAATAGCATTCATTGATCATGGGTCATCACCAAAGGCAAGAGATTGATGAACGAGAAGGATTGCGGGGCCATGAAATGCTCGGTTGTTAATTTTCCTTGAACGGGCCACAATTGGAACCATGGTATTTCAAAGGGCATACGTGGTGCTTTGTAGTGAATTGTGGGGCAAAAAGCAAGTTGGTCTAAATCCATTCTTATCCGTGCTTGCAATCACATATTTTTGCAAGGTCATAGCCAAGGGGCATATGTAGGAAGGGGCTAGTGAAGGTGAGCTAGTGCTCGCAAAATGAAGAGCGCCCAAAGCGCGCACACAATGGGTGCAAGTATCACGGGACTTGCACCTAAAGGAGAAAAATGGGCCTGTGTATAATTGTTTTTGGTTCAAACAGGAGCCTGAAGAGTCGATATGACTCAGAGAAAAGAAATATCCTAGACCAAGAAGTCGTAGAACCCTAGGAGGGGAGGGCGGTTGCATCATTCTAACAATAATTATTAAATTCACATTTTTGGTAGTATTAGAGGTATAAGAAAATAACTTTGGTTATTATATGAGGACCAGAGTTATTGATGATTCCCAAGCATCTCACAACCATGAGGAGGAGGTCTGAGGTCTTCATGTTAGCATGGGAAATTATGAGATAGGGTCTAATGGAAGGAGA
This sequence comes from Picea mariana, assembly GCA_032191745.1. NCBI lineage: Eukaryota > Viridiplantae > Streptophyta > Pinopsida > Pinales > Pinaceae > Picea > Picea mariana. Next base: position 6,917 of record JASDQU010751483.1, read on the forward strand.
TACAAGCATGAACCTATAACTATGAGAAGCATGCATAGAGAAGTGCAGAGCTATATGGAGGATAATGAATGGATAGTGACATCTCATGAAGAGATAGTTCAGATTCTGAATATGTTGCATAGGTAAGTCAAGAGATAATCTAGCAAAAAGAAAGCAATTAGTGCAAGAGAAATGACTACATCCAAACCCCATAGAAAAATGAATGACCATGGGAATGAAAAGCATTCAAAAAGCATGAGCAAGTGCATTCATTCTCCAAGGAAATCAACGAGAATAAATCATGCAAGTCCAGGTACAGGAAGTATCCCAAGTGTCTCTTGTCAGGAGGCAGAGGAGAAGGTGTGAAGAATACATCTTGCAGGGTGAACTTAGGAAAATCAAGCCATCAAATTTTAATGGTGAGCATAGGAAAGGAGAAGAGGCCAAGGCTTCTCTATTGGATTTAAATAAATATTTCCAGCTCCATGATTACCCCTAAGGAGTAGAAGCTAGAATTGCAACCTACCACTTGTAAGGAAATACATCCATGTGGTGGGATTAACTTAAGCAGGCCAAGCACCTTGCTGAGAAAAGGATTTCATGGAGGAAATTCAAAGGATATTTCAAAGAGAAATTATTTTTCGAGAATTATTATGAACGAAAGATGAAATATTTATTTGAACTCAAATTGGGGAGCATGACAATGGATGATTATGAGAAGATGTTCTATAAATTGTTGAAGTATGCGGATCTGATAAAGGATGAGAAAGTCAAAATACAAAGGTTTATAAGTATGTTACACTCTTTCTATAGTGAAAAGATACAATATGATAACCCCATGACTTTGGAGGAGACCATAAGAAGATCATAACACCTTTATTATAAAAGTAGAGGAAGGACAATTTTCCAAACAACTTGAAATGACAAGATGAAAGGTGAAACAAATCAAAGACAAAAAGGTTTTAAGACACCATTTTTCAAGAGAAACTCTCAAGAAAATAAACAAGGTCATTCATCCCAAAATGAGCTCAAGACTATAGATTCATTTGGGAAAAGTCCAAGGAAGCAGTCTGTACAATGTTGGCGATGTGAGGGAAGTCACTTGTATAGGGATTTCCCTCACAAATGTCAAAGAATGAGTAGTGTCCACAATATTCAGGAGGTTGAAATAGTTGAATACATGGGAGGAAACATGCCAAGAATTTATGCATCCTTGGACAACAAGAAAGAAGAATATCAATCCCTCATGATTGAATTGAAAGGTAAGTTTGAAAACTATCCCATAACAATTTTAATTGATTCTAGAGATAGACATAGTTACATAAACTCTAACATTGTTGAAATATTTCACTTTCAAAGGAGTAATCATAATAAATATTAGTTAGTTCAACTAGCCACATGGGCTAAGAGTAAAATCAATGAGCTAGTTAAATATTACCTGATATACATGAATGGACTCCTCCAGATGGGCCAGTCTACCATCTCTCTCTATTAGAGAATGAGGAGATCAAGCAGTAGATCCAAGAACTTCTCCACCAGGATCCCATCCATCCCATCTCATCACCTTGCGGGAGCCCAAGCATGCTGGTACAAAAGAAAGATGGAACCTAGTGACTCTACATTGATTACCGGGCTCTAAATAAAATCACAGTCAGAAAATGGTATCCAATTCCCTGAATCAACGACCTCCTTGATCATCTCACAAGGGCCAAATACTTCAGTAAGATTGATTTGAAGTTTGTCTACCACCAGGTACTGATAGAACAAACAGATGTATGTAAGATTGCATTCAATTCAAAGGAAGGTCTTTTTGAATGGTTGGTCATGCCCTTTGGTTTGACAAATGCTCCATCCACTTTAATGAGGATGATGGACGATATCCTGCGACCATTCACCAATACATTTGTAGTGGTGTATCTGGATGGCATTCTCATTTACAACAATACTTGGGCAGAACACTTGTAGCATATTGAACAGGTTCTGCACACCCTACGACAACACAAGCTATACGCCAACTTGGAAAAATGTTCCTTTGGCATGCACAAGGTCCATTACCCGGACTACATCGTTGATCAACATGGACTACATGTAGATCCAACCAAGATCCAAGTCATCTGTGACTGGCCAGCCCCAACCACACTCACTAAGCTTCAGATATTCTTGGGCCTTGCCAATTTCTACTGCAAGTTCGTGTTGGGATTCTCCCATATTGCATGGGCTCTTAGTCAAATAACCATGGGTGGTGGTAAGGTGAAATTTGTGTGGGGCCAGTCCCACCAACAAGTGTTCGATGATTTTAAGCAAAATGTGTGCTCATCTCTAGTAATTTCACTACTAGACCTAGAAATACCCTTTGAGACTGAGACATATGCCTTAGACTATGCTATGGGCATCATTATCACTTAGCACGACCAACCTGTGGCATATCATAGTAAGACACTATCAAATGTTGTTCATAAGTACCCTACTTATGAAAAAGAAATGTACTCCATTATGCAAGCCTGCTGCTAGTGGAGACATTACATTCTTGTGAAGGAGACAGTCATCCACACTGATCATAATCCACTGCAGCTCATGTAGACATAAGGAAAATTGCAGAATGATCGCCATCAAAAGTAGTCCACATACTTGTAGAAATTCCACCTCAACATCAAGTATAAAACAAGAAGAACCAACTGCATTGTTGATTGCCTCATTAGACCGCCAGCCAGGACACTCACCATGGTGATAGACTCTTGCAACCATGAGACCTATGGATGGCCCTAATTCTATGAGACAAACCTGGACTTTACCACCACCTACCAAATGTTGGGCGCAAACACAGTTGTTGATAATTTCCATATTCAGGATGGGATGTTGTGCTGTCTAGGCCATCTTTACATTCCATCAAGAAGCAAGAGAAAATTATCTAGGAAGCCCACTATAGTTGGGTGGCAGGACACTTCAGTGTCGAAAAGATAGCGACAATGTTGCAACAACATTTCTACTGGAAAAAAATTCAACAACAGGTTAGCAAGTATATCAAGTCCTGCACTTCCTGGCTATTTCCAAACTAGAAACTAAGAAATAGGGATTGTACACCCCTCTCCCTACTCCTAGTAGGTCATGGGAATCCATCTCAATGGACTACATGTTGGGCCTCTCGTCCACCAAGTGGGGAAATGAGTGTGTTTTTGTGGTTGTTGATCATTTTTCTAAGATGGTGATTCTGGTCGCCTATAAGAAGAGCATCACAACAGAGGCCACTGCCAAAATTTTCTTTGAATGAGTCTGGGTACATTTTGGAATCCCAAAAAGCATTGTCTCATATCAGGATAGTCGATTTATGAGCACATTTTGGTCGATCCTCTGGTCACTATTGGACACGAAGCAAACCAAATCCATGGCCTTCCACCCCCAGACATATGGCCAAATAAAGGTCATAAATCAAATGATTGTGCATATCCTGCACATGTATAATTCCAAGCACCCTCACACATGGGATGAGAGTCTTCCCTATGTCCATCATAGCTACAGATGAGACCTACATAGCTCAACCGACCACAGCCCCTTTTAGGTGGGGTTGGGATTCCAACCATTGGGTCCCATATATGTTGTGTTACCCCTTGCGGTCCCCTTGGATGACTCATCTCTTGCTCCAACTGAAGCCGAAAAGGCCACTTGGTTAATTGAGTGGATCCAGCATATCCACCAACAGGTTTAGGACATCCTACAAAGCTCCAATGACAAGTACAAGCAATGCCATGATCAACACCGGGTTCCACATAAGTTTCAGGTGGGCGACAAAGTTTGGATTCACTTGCAAAAAGAACGCCTTAAAGGAACCCATCAAAATATTATCCCACTTCGTTATGGTTCATACACCATCACCAAGGCTATGGGTGATAGTTCTTTTGATATCAGCATTCCTCCTTTCCTTGGCCTGCACCCAATGTTTAATGTGGATCTCCTTCGACGTTATTTCCCACCATTATTGGACACCTCAGTGGTAGCATAACAATTGAAACCAACATAGCTCAACCCTTACTACATACAACAGGAATCCAATGACCATATTTTGGAAAAACAGGTCAAGGGAACTCGCCATTGAAGGATCCATCTTTATCAAGTTGTCAAAGCCGGGCAACTCCTACAGCAAGGAAAGTGGCTTACCCAGGGCCAAATTCAGCAGAAATTTCCTCATTTAATGGGGGAAATCAATGCAATGGAGACCATTTATTCCTAAAAAGGGAGCATTGATCTAGCATTGACCACTTCTTTCATTGGCTCGAAAAATATTTTTTCACCTTGGCAGTTTTTCGACAATTTTTCGGGTTCCAAACTTTCAGGGTCATTTTGAGGCCCTAAACAATGTTTTTTGGGGATTTGGGGTCCAAGTGAATGCCAAAGGCAATGACATGGGCCAATCAAAAATATTTCTTCTCAGTTATACCTTTCCAACAGGCTATCGTACGCCTAAAACGAGGATCGTATACAAAAGTTATGACCCTGGGAAGTTGATGTACTAACTTACCCCAACGGGGCCCGCATGACTTTTGGTGCTTCATCTCCTAGGGTTAGGTTTTTGGATGTCTAGGGTTTGGGCATTCATATTTATTGTAAAATTTCCTTCAGAGCCTCATTGTAGTCACCTTCTTGTGAATGAGCACAACCATCACATCTCTTCTCAGAGATAAGCCGCCACCATTCCAACAAGCTTGTTTCCCCCTACATTTTACTGTTTCAACTTATTTCCTTATTGAATAGTAAACCAGTTTTACTGTATCTCTGTTATTTTGTGTTAAGAATCTTTTAATAATCTGTATTCATTTCATTCTTCTCATAAAATCTGGATCAAAGATACACAATACAATAGAGACACAGATATACATGGTTCACCTAGTGTGGGCTACGTCCACCAGATAAATTGCCAGGTCCTTCCTTTTTATTATCCAACAAAATGAAGGGATACAACCTACATCACACCCATTGTAACTTCCTCTTCTTTCTTTCATAGTATCCTCTCTTAGAATACAATAATCACACACATACAAAAATGAAATACAATTCCCTCATAAATAAGGGTTTCCTTCTAGGGAAAAAACCCCTAAAATAGCTTCTACCCTAAGATCTGTGACCTTATAATGAATGGTCTAGATTGGCTACAAAATCACAATATTTTACAAGGAATTTTTTCCTTCAGGGGCTTTGCCCCTAAACCCTTGTTAAGGGTCCGCTGGCCCCTAGACCCTCCAAAGGGGAAAATCCCCACCGCTTGGAGGGTTGTACAGTATTCCATGGTGTAGAATATTCATGGGGTATAAACACAGTTGAAAATAAAGACCTTTGAATAAGGAAGATAATAAGGATCCACAAACCAAGCAATGTATATGCAAATTGTATTTCTGAATTTTAATAATAAAATGTGATACCAGATGTTGGGGGACATGGAAATAAATGGTGTCTAAATTAATCCACAAGAGAGGGGAGGGTATAAGAGAACGTCTAAGCGGGGGGTCCAAGCGGTAATTACCCATGTTTATTAATTCAAAACACTTACTAAATTTTTTATTGGTATATGAACCTTCTAATTTTTTTATTGAGCATTTCCAAAGACAAACTTTGAACACATGTAAGAGGGTGGGTGTGAGGAGCCACATCCCATAGTTATTGAGAGCATGGGGGTTGAGTACAATCATCTTGGTAAATGGTATGTGTAGTTACAATAGTATTAGGCAATCAATGTGTTGCATGAACAACAAGAAGAGAGTTTAAAAGAAGAGATTGGAGTTGGAGCAACCATGGAGGGAAAATTATGGAGCATGTTTGAGCATTTTTGGAAGATATTTGGAGTAGAATACTAAAGATATATTTTTTCAGGCCTGAAGAGTTAACTCCTATGGATGTTGCATTGTAACAACAAGTGATTGTTGTTGTTTTCTTGGTATTTTTCCCGGAAGTGAGTTCCCTTGAGTTTCCCAGTAAAGAGATTCATGGTTAACTATGCTTGAGAGACCATGATAAACAAATGGGACATCTAATGGAATGAGAGCAATGAAATGGTACATTCCTTGAGTAGGGTAGGTCGAGAGTAAGAGAGCTATTGGAAAATAGGGATAGTTGTTGGAGAATACCATTGGGTTGTGGTATTTCTAAGCTTTGAGTGGAAAATGAAAGACCATCCTCTTTTGTGGATTGTTATCCCCTCTCAGGAGTGAATTGCACTTGATATTTAGAAGAACAAGTCTATGGTTGAGTGGAACGTCCATCCCAAGCAACTGGTTGGACAACTATTATAAAATGATAAGTGTTTTATATGTTTTATGGTTTCATTATGAGTTTTAGTTTTGTTATGCATGAACTCTATGTATGACACTGGTTTATATGTTTTTGTAATGATTTATTATATGCATTCATGTATTAATTCATCATGTTGTAGATGCATTTGATTAATGGTATATGAATAGTCAAATTTGTGTTTAATTCATTGCTCGTAAGCTATAGGAAATTAGTTAACATGGAACATTTTTAATTTATGAGTATTTCATTACGTAATGGACCTCAAATGGGTTGGGGAATTTTATATTATTGTATCATAGCCTATGGTTCAAACCATGAACCTGTATGGTCCAAGAACTAGTGCAAATTGGGAAAGTTTGTTTTTATATATTTCGATCAGTGATAAATTTGGGGGAAAACAAAGAAAAATCAAAGCGAAATCCCCAGTTTAGTGAGAAATTTTGAGTTTCAAATTCCTCATAACTATCTAAGAGGTTTATTGGAGTCAATAGGAAGGATTGCAGAGTTAGATTTGACCCGAGAGGTCAAAAATTATGTTTTAATAATGGTTGAATAAGTTGGAGGAAGTTTGATGGATCGACGACCAAGGTCACATTTGAATTTGAGATCAAAGGCCTAGATCCATCCTCAATTTATAAATAAATGATAAGTTTTTAGAGTTGGTCAATTGGAGCCGATTGAAAGTTGAGATTAATTTTCACCGGCTACAAAATGAATCAAATCGACAATTGAGATTCATTAGTAGAGTTGGGAGAAGTTTGGTGAATCGACAGTCAATATCATTCCGAATGGAGGATCGATAGCCCAAATTCATCTGGTATTTGGTTGAAAATTTACAAGTGTTGGAGTTCCAAAAATAATTCACTAATGGTTGATGGTTGGATCAATGACTTGGTTTGGCCAAAGGGATTCATCGATGATCGAGTGTCAGAAAAAATTGGAGAAAGTTTTCATGTGTCCAAAAGAAATCGTCAATCACCAATGGTTTATGAATGAGGGTCAATGATTTCAAATAAGTGTTTAGTTTGTGCAAAATAAATATCTGATCACCAACGACTGTTAATCGGGGATCAACAAATTTAGCGAGGAATTCATTTCATCCAAGAGACATTATCGATCGTTAATGAAGGAAAGAAGAGGGTGACGTGTCTTTCCATGCCATCGTCTACGTGTCATGCCATGTCATCATCCACATGTCATGCCACATCAAAAAAAGTGCCATGTCAGTATCCATGTTTCATGCAACATCATCATATATTTTTCATGCCACATCAACATAGTTTCCCCATCCGATAATAGATGGTCGATAGCCGATGGTCGGGGATCGACTAAATTTGTAAACAAGTTGCTTGTCAAGGGAATTTGTCGATGGGAGATCGCAATGATCAGGGTTCGATGAGATCCATAGGAAAAATTCTGTTTGACAAGAGAAATGGTCGATGGATAATTATTGATGATCAGGGTTCGATAAAATAAATGAGTGAATTTGGTTTACCAAAGGAATTAGCCGACCGTCGATTGCGAATGTAGTGTTGGAAAATCAACGGTCTAGATTACTTCGAATTTGTGATCGATGATGGAGATTTATTTGTAGGCTTGTCAAAGTTCTATTGGATTAACATTTGAGATTTGTTTTGATTATGAGATCAATGGTGTGGATTGAAATACTATTATAAGAGGAAAAAACTCATTTTTTCTACCAAATTTTATAGTTTTTGAAGGTCATAAATGTGAAGAGTTATTTTGAGGCCCTAAACGACATTTTTAGGAGTTCTAATTCTCAATACTACAAGTGCCATAGAAACTACATACAATGTTTAAATATTAAATAAATATCTCGAGGAGAGATTTCCAATGAGTTACTATGTTCACAAAACAGACTTTGTATGAGAAAGTTACAATTGAAAGAATGCGAGGTAAATTTTTGACACCAGTTTGCTTCCAGAAGGCATAAATCCTTGCTCATAAGTCCGTTTGGGGCTTAAGAGTAGTCTATGGAAATATTATGAACCATAGAATATATTCATGGAGCCAGATTTGGAATCTGGGTATGTGAAAATGTCTAGGAAGAGAAATAATTCACATGTAGCATACATGGATAAAATAAAAAAACAATCTAAGTTTCTCTAGACCATAAATCTAAGATCAGAGCTCATATTTGAGAAAACTAATAGTCGTTGGAAAGGTATTGATGAGGAGAACAAAACAAATCTATACAAAATTTTGAATTGGGCACTAAAATTTCTAAGAAAGTAATAAAGTAATTTTTGTAGCAATTAAAACAAAGCAATGAGTGGAAATTACATCTTGTGAATGTTGTAACCTTTTGCTCGTAACTCATAGTGAGGCATGAGTACAATCAGTGGAAATATGTTCTAGAGAGGAATGTATATAAAGAAAAAAAAAATAATTAGTGTATTGTTCTCATTATAAATTGATATTAAGAAAAAATTGTATTCTAATTAATTAAATGCTTTATGTTATGCATGTTATAATAATAATTATTACATGCACATTTATTGCATTATTAGAAGTACATGAAAATAACTTTGGTCATTATACGAGGAATGGAGTTATTGATGATTCCCAAGGATGTCACAACCATGAGGAGGAGGTCTGAGGTCTTCATTTAGCATGGGAAATCATGAGATAGGGCGTAATGGAAGGAGAGGAAAGCATGATCCTATAACTATGAGAAGCCTTCATATAGAAGTGTAGAGATATATGGAAGATAATTAATGGATTGTGAAATCTTAGGAAGAGATACTTCAAATTCTGAATATGTTGCATAGGTAAGTCAACAAATAATTTGTTACAAAGAAAGCAATTAGTGCTAGACAAATGACCACATCCAAATCCCATAGAAAAATGATGATCATGGGAATGGAAAGCATTCAAAAATCATGAGAAGGTGCATTCATTATCCAAGGAAATAAACGAGAATAAATCATGCAAGTTCAGGGATAGGAAGTATCCCAAGTGTGTCTCCTGTTAGGAGGTAGAGAAGAAGAAATGAAGAAAACATCTTGCAAGGTGAATTCAAGAAAATAAAGCCATCAAATTTCAATGGGGAGCATAAGAAAGGGGAAGAGGCCAAGTCTTGTCTATTGGATTTGAAGAAATATTTCCAGCTCCATGATTACCCCTCAAGAGTAGAAGCAAGAATTGCAACCTACCACTTGTAAGGAGAGGCATCCATGTGGTGGGATCAACTTAAGCAAGCCAAGTATCTTTATGAGAATAGGATCTCATGGAGGAAATTCAAAGAATATTTCAAAGAGAAATATTTTTCCGAGCATTATTATGAAATGAATATGAAATATTTATTTGAACTCAAATTGGGAAACATGACAATGGATGAATATGAGAAGATGTTCTTTGAATTTTTGAAGTATGTGGATAACATAAAGAATGAGAAAGTAAAAATCCAAAGTTTTATAAGAGTGTTACCATCTTTATACAGTGACAAGATACAATATGTTAACCATAGGACTTTGGAGGAGACCATTAGAAGAGCATAACATATTTATGAGAAAAGTAGAGGAAGGACAATTTTCCAAAATTTTTGGAATGACAAGATGAAAGGTAAAAAAATCAAAGACGGAAAGGTTTTAAGACATCCTTTTTCAAGAAAAACTCTCAAGAAAATCAACAAGGTCAATCATCCTAAAATGAGCTCAACACTAGAGATTGATTTGGGAAAATGCCAAGGAAGCAGTTTGTACAATGTTGGGGATGTGAGGGAAATCACTTATATATGAATTTCCCTCAGAAATGTCAAAGAATGAGGACTGTCGACAATATTCGAGAGGATGAAATAAATGAATACATGGGAGGAAACATGCCAAGGATTTACACATCCTTGGACAACAAGCAAGCATAATATCAATCCCCCATGATTGAAGTGGAAGGTAAGATTGATAACTAGACCATAGAAATTTTAATTTATTTTGGAGATAGACATAGTTACGTAAACTCTAACATTGTTGAAATATTTCACTTTCAAAGGAGTAAGCATAATAAATTTTTGTTAGTTGAATTAGCCACAAGAGCTCAGAGGAAAATCAATGAGCTAGTTAAATATTACCTGATAGACATGAATGGACTATGTTAGCACTCCGTAAATTTGTTAGGCTGATAAATAGATGACGAAGGTAACTTTTTCAACCAACTTTGAGGCCCGAAACTAGCCTTTCAGACCTCGAGAAGGCTCTCTTAGGAGACTCTATCTCCACGTAGGATATGGATTTGAAGTAATGGCTAGATTTAACACCTTTGATATAATGGGTTTTGGTTATATTGGCGCAAGAAATCAAGACTTTGGGATATGGAGTCGATTCGAGGAAGCAATAGAAACAAATGACTCAGTGACTGAACTTTGAGAGGATAAAGGCTAAGAGAGAAATAGACTTTAGTGTAAAATAGTAATGTGTGGTGGAGAGAAATTACAGGAAGTAACTCGAAGCACCGTAGTGGGCGAATTTAGAGTTAAATTTTAGAAGAAAAATGTTTTGTCTAAATGGCGCGAACAAGGGGGATTGCGTAGCGAATCCATAGGTTCAAAAATTCGTTCTGAATTAGACAAAAGTATATATAAGGATAACAAGAAGCATGTACATAAGAAAGGGAAAAAAATACATCCAACTACTACAATTAGAATCTTTTCATCAAAATTACAGGACTTTTTCATTAATTTTCGGTCGAACTCAAATTACATGCAATAGATATTGTCTATACCAATTTTTTCCAACCACCTGGCTTACATTGAAAATATCAAATATATAAACAAGGGCATTGCTTGGGATGCCCTACTCTTCTAACTGCTATCTCTACAAAATAGGGAACTGATTGTTCTGCGTTACAAAAATCTTCGCATGACGTTTTCCAAAAATAGACAAAAGATACATATGGCTACATAATGATCATTGTAATCCACCATGGGGATTCAGTAGTGGATCAGGTATTTGGATGGACAAGTGTATGTCAAAGTCCTATTGTCTGCTGTAACGGATTTGATTTTCTGCTGCGCACCCATTCCTTGGGGAAGTGTGTGCAATAAGTGGCTAAAGATGGTCACGACCGTTATTAAAATGGAGAAATGCCTCCTTCAAAATTGTCAATATTTTTCCTTCTGTTTGTGAATACAGGAATGAACTAGGCTAATATTGTTTCTTCTCCTCGTTGGCGAGAGTTGTGCGAGCTATCTGTTCAATCTCTTCACATTATATGTATTGTTTGGCATACCTTTCCTCTACCAGCCGTTGAGCTTTGCACAACTGTACAATCATATCATGTGCCTCCCTGAGCTGTCCTTTTAGCCAAGTCATGTTCCCTTCACGACCTTGTGATGTTGATGTTTTTATGGTCTTTGTCACCAGTTGTTGTCTCAACTCTCTGTTTTCTTGGTACAGTTTGAAAATGGCTAGCTTTGCTTGCTTCAGTTGTTGAGATGTCTCTTGACTATTGGCACCTGCGACATCCATCCTCCTCATTCTTATCCCACTTTCTCGGCATGTACATTCCAAAGGCTCTAGGAGGACGATGCAGATAAGTAATTGTTCAACAATTGGTTGTGCACATGGCTCATGTGAGATTCGATTTTCCCAAACTTCCTTATTCTTCCTTAGTCTGCCCCTTCTCCGAGGTATCCGTTGTTGGAGAAAAAGGGCTTCCACTATCCTTCCTTCCTGCCTAGTTCCTTCCACTCCAAGTTCTGCGCAGTGTGATGTTTCCATTCCCCTGGGTAAAATAAAAATCCCTCTTTCATCCTTGGGGATGCCTGTTGTGAGTGAGAATGAATCCCAATCTCTTTGGCATTCGGGTTTGGCTATTCTACCACTTCATGCACCCTTATTTATGCTTTGATAGACCACCATGGCATGACCAGTGTTTATCCTGCGCATAGTGACTCTGATGAATACCGAAGATGGATAATTTGATTGACCTGGACCTATGAGAAATCTTACAGACATAGCCTAAATCTGATTTTGCAAATAAAATGGGTGCAGGAGCTATGGGATTTATAACAGATTGGGTGAAAGGATGAATCATGCCAAGGAATAGTTAATTCATAGAGACTAGATGTTTCGAATCAAATTGCAAATTTTCCATGGCACATCCCCGCATGTAAGGTACAAGAAATAAGAGTTTTAGGGCATACATGAAACGAGCGCTGCGATTTTTAATTCCCTTGGTCTTCATAATGAGCTGATAATAGTTCCTTCACTTTCCAATGCAACTTCCATTAACTACTTGACTCAACCTGGGGCACGTAGAGACTATCTTTGACAAGACCCGACTTTCTTGGAACACATACCCATACCATTCGTGTATGTTTTGAATCTGACATCCCTTCCTGCTTCCAAGGGCCAATTGACCACTTGCTGACTTTGACCCATTCACTGTTACGTACTTAACTTCACATGTTTGGACACATTGGCCATAGCCTGATTGAAAACTGATTCTAACTGAAAGAAAAATGGTGGCACTAATAGCTGGCTCCAACGGGGATTCTATCCTCCCTGCGAGGTAGCAAAGAACAGTAGACCGGCTGCCTGACCATTGGGCCTTATTTCAACTCTTGGACACTACAACATGAAAAGCAGGATGCAACCTAAACCTATTGACGCAATTTCTAAAAGACTCAGCATAAAAATCAGGGCCTTCACTTTGGGCTTCAATTTTTTGTTGACCTACTGACTTGACATAGAAATAAAATGACTATTTACAATGACAAATGACTTAAACATAATTTATTTCATCAGATAATGTTTGAGGAACTTGTCGTTTACAAGCCCCCAACTATTGCACTCCCCATTCAGTTCTTCCAGAAAATAAGCATTATTTCCACGATGTGCACCGATTCTGAATGGACCCGTCCACGGGTTATCAAACTTTTCATTCTTTCCTTTCTCCTCATTTCTCATGTCCCATCTCAACACTAGATCACCCAACCATAAATCCTCTGGCTTGGAACACTTGTGAAAGGATTTCTTCATCTTTTCCTGGTGGAGCTGTGATCGATTTTACACTTGTTCCCTCATCTGATGTGTGTGAACCATCTTGTTTATTCTTCTTTACGCATCATTTGGCTCATCCTCCTTCTCTTGGAATGGTTTTCTGACAGGCAGTCCCAGTCTAGTAGGGAAAATTGCGTCTGCGCCATGTACAATCTAGAAAGGTGACATTGAAATCGACTTCTTGGTGGTAACCAATCTACCCACAATGCGTAGATAATCTTTTTTATGCCGATCTTTCTTATTATCTCGTAGTAGCCTTTTGATGATTCTGGTTAGGCTTTTATTCGAGGATTCTACTAACCCATTTCCTTATGGGTAGTATGTCATAGAATGCCCTAGGGTTATATTGTAATCTTGACAAAACTTTTCCATCTTCTTAGACTTGAATGCGGTCGCATCATCTGTTATGATCTTGAGGGGACACCTGAACCTTGACAAGATGTTTGTCTCCAGGAATTGGATGATGAATGCATCGGTAGTGTGTTTCATGGGGATCACTTCTATCCATTTTTTGAAGTAGTCAGTGGTCATGGGTATCCATTTGTGTTGCACCTGGGATGGTGGATTTATTTCCCCTATGAAATCCAAGTCCCACTGCATGAAAAATTCCTCAACTTATATTGACTTTAGTGGTAGGGGATGCATCTTTCTTCTCCCATCGAAAATTTGACATTCGTGGAAGCTCGAGACTTCTTTGTACACGTCTGCGAATATGGTAGGCCAATAGTAAACTGCCCCGAGGATTTTGTGCATGGTGGTTGTTATGACATAATCATGTATGACAGGTGTTTTGCATTTGGAAAAGGCACCAGGGAAAAAAATTGGTGATATTATGAGTCAAAACCCACTTTCCTAAGTCTG
>JASDQU010751483.1:25680-36858 GCA_032191745.1 Picea mariana
ACGACATGATCAACATCGGGTTCCACACAACTTCCAGGTGGGTGACAAAGTGTGGATGCATTTGCAAAAGGAGCGCCTCGCTGGGCCCCACCGCAAGCTTCGTTCACTCCGATATGGGCCATACACCCTCACCAAGGATATAGGGGAAAATTCCTTTGAGCTCAGCATTCCACCATTCCTTGGTTTGTAACCAGTGTTCAATGTGGACCACCTTCGACCCTACTTTCCACCTCTACTAGACACATCTGACATGGAAAAACAATTCACACCAACAGATTTAAATCCAGACTGCATGGAACAAGCCAGAACTGATCAGATCATGGATACACAGATCAAGCACACCCGAAAACAAAGGATACCGCTATATCGAGTTGTCAAAGCAGGCCAACTCCTTCACCAAGACAAGTGGCTCACCAGGGACCAAGTTCAACAGAAGTTTCCTCATCTCATGGAGGACCTCAACGCAATGGGGACCATTTCTTCCTAAGAGGGGAGGAATGATCCAAGTGGATATTGATGGCCACCCATATATTCCACTTGGACCCCCACCATTGCTTCTTTTAGTTTTTTCAGTTTTCGCACAGTTTACTATTTTTAGCAGTTTTTCGGGTCCTGAACTTTTGGAGCCGTTTTGAGGCCTTAAACGACATCGTTTGGGAAAAAAGGGAGCAACATGGATCATAGATCTTGTTTCTCACGCAAAATTTGTAGTCCTCGGATATATATTTCTAATGAGGTATGGAACGCGTCAAATGGAGATCGTATGCCAAAGTTACTTCCCCGGGAAGTTGATGTACCAACTTACCCAAACGGGGCCCATAGTCTTGGCATTTCATCTCCTAGGGTTAGGTATTTGGATGTTTAGGGTTTTCCATTGTTTCTTAATAATAATAGGCCTTCGAGCCTCATTGTAACACAGTTCATAGGCCAGTAGCCGCTACATCTCTTCTCAGAGATAAGCTACCAGCGCCCTAGCTAGTTTATTTCCATTCTGTCTGTAAGCATATTTCAGTCAATTGTTATTAATGAAATGAAGTCTTATTTCCACTTCATCTCTACGTTTTTGTGTATTTATTTATTTCATTGTGTTCCTACATAAATCCGGATCAGGAGAAGATCCAAGTGGATCGTGGCCATGCTAGAATACAATCTTGAGATAAAGCCTATGAAATTGATTAAGGGTTAAGTTCTCGTGAAGATAATAGCGCAATCGGACTGTGACACTGTGGGAATAAATTTAATCATTGATCTGTCAGAGAGCCCTCATGAAGAAACAACTACGTAGGTGTTCCAGGAGTTCGTCTATTTGTCTTGGTATGTAGATATCATCTATGTGTTGAAGAATCTCTAAGCCCCTTTAGATGTAAGAAAAACTAATTCCAGATTTCTCAAGCTTAAAGAAGTCAAGTTTTGCATCCTGGACAACTCACTCTACTAGAAAGATCCTGTGGGGATGTTGTTGAGTTGTTTTCTAGAGAATGATGCGAAGCAAGCCATAGAATAATTTCACAAGGGCGAATGCAGGGGACACCATTATTGGAAAACCACTATTAGCACCAGAAGTCACCCCTGGATTACAACATGAGTAAGCCTAATACCCATCAGTATTTTATGTCATGGGTTGGTTTATAAAAAGTGACCAAATGGAAGTAAACTCAGAACCATACTGTTTTAACTTAGAATCCTGGACCAAGAAAAGCATGGGAAGGAGAGGTCTCAATCTAACTTCAGTTAGTAAGTGTAGTAAAGGGTGAGTAAGTGAACAAACAATAAGAAAAGCTCCAAGTGTAAGATCAGCTTGAACCAGGGCTTTAGACACCATGATATGACTTGAGAAAGTCATAGCTATAACAGTGAGGTGATCAAACCTTCATCACAATGCTATAATAACATCTTGATTGGATCCTCCATGCCCAAGCTACTTGGTATAGAAAGAAGAGAGATAAGATGAAAATCCTATTAAAACTAGTTGTGATGCCACTGTGATCAAACCTCCATCACAATGAAAAAACTACTCTAGATTGGATCATCCATGCTTGGGTGTTCTAACACATGAGTTACAGAGAAATGAAAGAAGTCGATTGTCATTAAACAAGAAGTCTTACATACATATTCATAACCAGGGAAACCAGTGCTTCATTAAAACTTTACAATAGGGAGCTTAGCTCTACCATCGATACCCACAAAATGGAAAATATTCCTACATATACTCAGACTGGATCCAAATTTTTGATACGCTATCAAATCATACATTCAAGGCTTTACGTTTCTCAACTTCTCTTGTAGGGTTGTGCATGCAAAGGTTGGTTAGAATGCCCATGTAGTTTTATGTTGGACAGGATCTCTGTCAAAAAGGACTGACAGTCACCTATGCGCTTTGTCCCTTTCTGGACTTCTATTTATGGAAGGATATGATGTCTCACCCACATTCCACATTTGCATTAGCTGATTCATCAGGATCTGAGAGGATCTTGGTCAACTCTATTCTTGAATGACACAGCGGCATATCCTGGTTGTTCCTTCTTCATTGGACTACTGCGAGGAGGCCCATTCTATCATCGTGGACGAGGATCTGATGGGGGGAAAGATAACACAGGGAAAACGACGTAAGATGGTGAATGGGTGGTGGACAAGCAATGATGATTTAACATGCATGGTGCGGGAATGAGATGGGAGGAGGTCATGTGGACAGAAACATAGAGGCTAGGACATCGCATGACAAGGTGATGTGTCACAGGAAGGTGACGAGGAAGCTGAAATGTGACTGGTGAGAGAGCGGGGGACCATACACAAGTGGGAGTGGCATGGAACAAGGAGGTAAACGTGTGCAGTGATGGATGTAGGGTTGTGGCAGTGAACGAGATGAGACCATCTACCAGGGAGGATGCGATGGGCAGAGGTGAGAGACAGAGTCGAGGACAGATGGCAGAGGGAGGTGAAGGCAGTAATGAAAGCAGTAAGTAGCTTTAGAAGAGAGGGCGTATGAAATCATGAGTGGGTGCCATGATAGCAAGGGATCCACATTCAAAACCACTTCATTCCATACCCCACCCCGCTCATTAAAGGCAAAAACAAAAGGGGGTTCCGAAACAGAACTTGCGTCGTAGATCTGGGTGCACAGATCTCAGCCGCCCCTTACTACTCATTCCACCCCCCCCCCTTTGATAAAGGTAGAACAACAAAGGGGGTCCGTAATTGATCCTCGACCGCAGATCTAAGTGTGCAAGTCCTGGCTGCCCAGATCTACCTGCTCCTTAGTATCATGCGCTCGGGCTTCCAGACTTAGGAAAGTGGGTTTTGACCCACAATCTTGCGAATTTTTCACCCTGGTGCCTTTTCCAAATGCCAAACACCCCTCATACATGATTATGTGATAAAATTAGGCTCCATGGGGGATCGTTTTCTCCCTATGAGATGCCAAGAACTCTTCTGCAGCTTCAGTGCTTTACTGTTGAGCCATGGATTCATTTATTAAGGAAGAAACAAATAGGTAAACAATATTCACAATAAATCAAGGAGACACTTATGGCTCAAACAAAATATTTCTTTAGGAAATTCCCATTCACTAGGCCATTGAAAACTTCTTTTCCCTCCAAATCCTACAACCTGTAGGTGTTTTTTGAAAATATTTCAGATATTTTGAAGGGCCCAATCCAAAGGGCTTCAAACTTGTTGTGTTTGCCTCTATCCTTCCTGAGTGCATCCCTCTTAAGCACTAGATCTCCCAGCTCGAATCCCTATTTTCCGACCTATCTGTCAAAGGTCTTCTTGATCTTTTGTTGATGATCATGAACTCTATCCATTACCTTCTCTCTTGTTTTCCACACTTCCACCAACTGATGAATTCTTCTGACCATATTGTCGGGCTCTCCTTCATACTCTTGAAAGAGTTTTTCTATGGGCAGAGCGAGCTGGATGGGAAATACAACTTTTGTCACATAAACAAGTTGAAAAGGGGAGGTGCCCAGGGACCTCTTGGCTGTCACTTGATCAACCCATAGAGCGAATTTGAGCTTTGAATCCTAGGCTTTCTTATTTTCTTCTAGCAATATTTTAATGAGCTTGATTAAGATTTTGTTGGAAGACTCTGCTAGTCCATTGCCTTGAGGGTAATAGGGAGTGAAGTGAATTAGTGAAATCCCAAACTGCTCATAGAACCTGACTAGAGTCTCAGACTTGAAAGATGCATCGTTATCCATGACAATTCTGCTGGGATAGCCAAACCTTATGATGATGTCATCGATAAATTCAATGATTACCTTATGAAAAGCATTCCTGGTAGGGATAGAGTCTATCCACTTGGTGAAGTAATCAGTGGCAGTTAGGATCCACCTATGTTTTCCACTGGAGGCAGGATGTATTTCTCCAATGAATTCCAACCCCCATTGTTGAAAGGGTCTTGAAGCTACTACATGCTTTAATGGAAAGGATTTGCACTGCTGCTTCCCTGAGAATTTTTTACATCTGATGCATTCTCTAAATTCTTTGCATACATCAGCGAATAAGGTGGGCCAGTAGTAACTAGCCCTGAGAATTTTGTAGGTCATGGTCTTCCAGAAATGATGTCCCCCACATAGGGTGCTATGGAAATCAAACATGACTCTTTGGGTCTCCTGTGGGTTTAGACATCTCAGAAGAAGTCCTAGAGGGTCTTTCCAATATAAGACCCGGTCAATAAGGCAATATCTAATTACTTTGAGATTTAAATATCTTGCCTTTGTTTCTTCCATTCCATTAGGGGGTCTTAATTATTGCAGAAAATATATAATGTATTTCCTTTGTTTCTTCCATTTTCATCAGACAACTTTGCCTGTTGAACTTATGAGCAAAGGTTGATGAAGTTAACCCCTAACACTTTACAATTGGATTAAGCCAGCATCTTGGCCAAACCTTTCCCGTTAACTAACTTGGTGGGTTTTATTTCCAGATCGAACTCAAGGATATTGGCAATCCATTTACTCCTTATACCATCCATTTCAGGTTGTATAAGAATGTCCTTCACAAAAGTTGAAGGAACACATGAAATTACTTTTGAGTGCAAGACATAGAATCTGAAATTTTTGAGTGCTTTCACTAGGGCATAGGCTTGCTTTTCCATAATATCATACCTGATCTCAACATCCCTCAATGCTCTGCTGAAAAAGGAAATAGGTTGCTCTAGCCTTGAATCATTCTTCTATAGTAGGACAACAACCACTGTATCAATGGAGGCAAAAGAAAAGATCAGGATTGATAAGCACAGGTGCCTTAGTCAATGATTTTTTTATTTGGTCAAAGGCTTCCTTGGGTTCAACAATCCACTTTACTTCATTCCCCTTTCTAAGCATGGCTATAACATGCTTCAAAAACTCAACAAAATTTGCAACAAACCTTAGAAAGTTAATCTTTCCGAGGAAAGACTGGACTTCTTTCTTCAACCTTGGGAGTGATAAGGCTTGAATTTCCCCAACCCTGTTGGGATCGATCCTCACTCCCTCAACATGTACTATATGCCCCAACAACCTTCCCTCTTTCATGGAAAACATAGATTTCTTGGGGTTTAAAGAAAGACCAAACCTTCTACACTTCAGGAAGACCTTCCTCAGGTGACAATAATGTTCTTTATTAGACCTAGAAAAGACTGTTATGTCATCCAGATAGATCACCACAAAATGATCCCTCTCCCCAATGAAAGCTATGTCCATGGCTTGCTGAAAAGTTGCCCCTACATTCATCAATCCAAAGGGAATTTTGGCATACATGAATGTGCCCCAAGGAGTGGTGAAAGATGTCTTTTCTTTGTCCTCGGGAAGGACTGATATCTGATTGTAGGCAAAAAATCCATCAATCATGGATATCCTATATGCACTTGTTACACTCTGCAATATGTGTTCCATCTTAGGTAGGGGGTAATTTTCCTTCTTTGAGCTTCTATTTAGATTTATGAAATCAACAAAAAGTCTGATCTCTCCACTTTTCTTCCTTACTGGGACCAAATTGGCCACCCATTCAGAATATCTCAAAGGGATGATGATTTGATCATCTAACAGCTTCTTCACTTCTCTTTCCATGATAGGCAATAACATGGGATTAATCTGTCTTAGCTTCTACCTGAATGGCTTGGCCTCCTCTTTCAGTGGGATCTTGTGTTCAATGACAATTGTGTCATAATTCTTGAGGTCTTCATACGTTCAGGTCAACACATCAGCAAACTCCCTCAATAATCCAACATATTCACCCCTTTGTTCTCTTGTCAAGCTGCTTGACAATTTGACAAGCTTTGGTTCCTTCTCTGTGCCAATGTTACACTCAGCTGTATCAACATTATCTTTTGAAAATTGGCCCTTTATTGCTACATCATTGTTGTCAAACAGTCTTTCCAAAGGAACCAATCCCTTTGGAATGTGATTTCTAGGCAATTGAACAATGAGATGATCAACAATTTTGTTGAGAAAAGTATCGTCTTGAGAGTCTTCTTCAGAGGCAGAGTCTTGATCAATGTGCAGTGCTGAAAATTATTCAATAATCTACAGGAATCTCTTGATATCAAGATCATATTAAAAAACCTTCCAATGCTTGACATTGTTAGGTATGGAGGGCCTGTATTTCACTTATGTATCATATATGAGCTTAGGTGGCAGTGGGATTTTGAAATTGCTAGCTAAAGTAACCAGGGAATCAACCATAGATTTTTCTCCTCTTGGAATGAATGATATATTGAAGGCCAGGAAAAAACTTTCAATGAGGTCCCATGCTTCATTTCTGTAGCTCCTAAGCTGAGGGTGTTTGTCATGATAAACATTTCTGATCTGTTGGACAATCAAATCAGCATCTCCAAACACAATGATCTCTTTAATCCCCATGTCCTTTGCATCCCTTAAGCCTAAAATGAGAGCTTCATACTCTGCCACATTATTGGTAGCTGCAAACTCTAATTTGCATGACAATGGAATAGTTTCCTGAGAAGGGGAAACCAAAACTATCCCAGCACCAGCACCATCTTTAGAAGAATCCCTGTCAAAGAACATTTTCCATACTAAATTAATTGAGGGAGAGACTTCATGGGGGAGAATGGGCTTCTTTATGATTTGAAGAGGAACTTTTGGGATGTTGGTGAGCTGCAACAAGATGGATCCCAAATCGATATCAAGGGCAAAGAAGATATGATTTGTGGGGTCTACTTCATCACTGACAATGTAGGCCAGCTAAGCTTCTCTATATAGTCTTCTGTGCTCCCCTCCAAAGACTGGAATAGTGGCATATGTAAGGTCCATCTGTAATGTTCCTACAAGTTTTTTAATCCAATATATTGACAATAGCATGGAAAACTTGGGAGGAACATCGGCTACCACAATGTCCATGACCACACTTTTCATGGGCAACTGAAATAAGGACACCACCAAGTCTTTGATGACTCCAGGACATTGCACTCTCCTTGAATCAAATGATTACAAGTCATGGTAGGCCTTTGTGACTTCCAAATTGAGTTCTTCCATGACATTTTTGGGCATGAGATTATGAGAGGCCTCAGAATCCATCAAGCAGTTGTGCAACACCTTGTCATGTATGTTCAAGGATGTGTAGAAGGGAGGGGATGAATAATCTCCATCTTCCACCATAGGACCTAGGATTACTGCAGGTTTTTCATCTTGCAAGTTAATTGAGTCTGAGGGATGATATGAGGGCTCGAAATGTAGTATCTTAGAGAGGCTCCTTTTGAAATCTTCATGTTTGACCAGCTCAGAGAGGGGTACAGGGATTATGATTTTATGAATTTCATGCTCACAATTAAAAGAAGATATGAGCTTCATGATTTCTTTTACTTCAGGAATAGGAGTTTGGACTACTGGAGAGAGGGCTTGGGTTTTCTTACCTTGGTTGTTGTTTTCCATATCTTTAGCAGGCTCCTCTTCTCTAGTGGGATGCTCAGGAACATCAGGCATTCCATCTTTCTTCTTGGATCTGAGGTTGTATCTATTTTGGCTACTGCTAGCCTTGTCTCCCTTGCTCAGCTCATTAAGATGACTATCCATGAGAGACTCCTCATATGCTAATTGATTCAAATGAGGAAACGGGGAAGTGTCTCCAAAATAATGGATTTCAAGATCAAGCTCATATATTTCCTCTTGTTCCTCACCAGCAACCAGGTTATTCTGAAGAGGAGTCTGGATCCTGTGATAGTCCCTATCTCTGTTCCTTTGTTCCCTTGGCATAATCTGGGGAACATTGTTTTTTGGCCTGCTAAAACCTTTGTTATCAGTATTTTGGAGATTTATGTAAATATGCTTCCCTTCTAATTCCAACCTTTCCATCCTAGATGAAAGTGTTTTCAACATCTTAGTTACTTCATCGATCTAAGGGGAAAGGGAAGAAGAACTGGATGTGGAGGCTTCAGATCTCCACTGCTGCATCCTACATGTGAGCTAGGGAAGTTGCTCATCTTTCCCTCAACAAAAGGTAGAAATCAAGGTCGAAATCCTTGGCATAAGTAATTTTGGCTGAAGCTTCTAAGGGATTTATCTTAGCAAGGATATTATTGTGCATCTTATTGAACCTCTTGGAGAAATCAGAGATAGATTCTCCTTCCTTTCTCTTCAAAGACCCAAACTCTGTCATGTAATACATGAAGTATTTCTTATCTCCCCACTATCTCAAGAAGGCGTTATCCAAAGCTTCTATCCCATCAATAGATCTAGGAGGAAAGGCACTAAACCATTTCCTAGCCTCACCTTCAAGTCTATGAACAAAAATCCTCATCCATACGTCTGCATGCATGATGGCATGATGATCCATAAAACTGTAAAAGGCTTCAAGGTGTTCTTTTGCAGTTATATATCCTTCGCCTATAAACTTGGGAAGCTTCTTGAGGTAGACATCTGCTGGAAGGGCATTGAGAGGTTGAGGCAACACAAGGGGAGCATACCTAGCAACTATTATGGCCTCCATCCTGGTCATGGGGGGGATTTTCTACTGCCATAGGAATGTTTGATGGAGGATAACTAGGAGAGGAAGGAGTTCAAACAGGGGAGATTGGAACTGAGCTTCTAGGTGGAAAGGGAAACAATGGAAGATTCAAAGAAAAATCTACAGGGCTTGAGTCAGCAGAGGCTTCTCTTTCTGTAGTGGCTACAATAGTAATAAGAGGAGGGGTGATAAAGAAAGGAGTGGGGAAATATTCTGTGGTCCTGGGTCTAGGCAAAGGTACAGCTTCAGGAGAAAGGGGAGTGACAAGGCTTTCTCCCTCCAATCCAAGACCAGGAGGAGAAAACTCAGCAGGAACACTCCCAAACTTCAGACTTTGGGAAACTACAACAGAAGGAAATAAAACAAAATGAGATGCAAGGGTTGGAGTTCCTATGGAACAATGCAAATCATCAGAAATACCTGGTTTAGCAGTATAGGTACCTCCTCCAAATGACTTTCCCTTTCTGATGATCTTCTCTGGGTCAGCTTCAAGTGACACTAAAGGCAGTTGTGGAGTAGACCTTGTATGCCTACCTCTAGAAGCCATGGTTGAAACAATGGAATTGTCTATGGGTTCGCATCAATGAAGTCTCCACAGTGGAGTTGACAGGTGCCCAATAAAAATCTTGGAAGGCTCAGATGCCTGATGCACCTTCAGAATAAGAGGCTCAATGTCATTCAATCCTAGGGAAAATATTCAACTTCATCCCCGACAATAGCGCCATAAATGTTAGCACCAGAAGTCACTCCTGGATTGCAGCAGGAGTAAGCCTGATACCCATCAGTATTTTATGTAATGGGTTGGTTTATAAAAGGTAACCAAATGGAAGTAAACTCATAACCATATCATTTTAACTCAGAATCCTATACCAATAAAATCATGGGCAAGTAAGGTCTCAATCTAATTTCAGTCAGTAAGTGTAGTAAAGGGCGAGTAAGTGAACAAGCAATAAGAAAAGCTCCAAGTGAAAGCTCAGCTTGAACCAGGGCTTTAGACACTAGGATATGACTCGATAAAGTCACAACTATAACAACAAGGTGATCAAACCTTCATCACAATGCTATGATAATAGCTTGATTGGATCCTCCATTCCTGAGCTACTTGGTATAGAAAGAAGAGATATAACATGAAAAGCCTATTAAAACTAGTTGTTATGCCACTATGATCAAACCTCCATCACAACGAAAAAACTACTCCCGACTGGATCATCCATGGTCGGATGTTCTAACACATGATTTATAGAGAAATGAAAGAAGTTGATTGTCATTAAACAAGAAGTCTCACGTACATCTGCATAACTAGGGAAAACAATGCTTCATTAAAACTTGACAATAGGGAGTTTAGCTATACCATCAATACCCACAAAAATGGAAAAAATGCCTACATATACTGAGACTGGTTCCAGCTGTCTGAGATGTGATCAAGTCATACATTCAAGGCTTTACATTGCTCATCTTCTCTTGTCAGGTTGCGCATGCAGAAGTTGGGCAGACTACCCATGCAGTCTTCTATCAAACGCGATCTCTCTCAGAAAGGACTGACAATCACCTCTATGCTTTGTCTCTTTTTAGACTTCTATTTATGGAAGGAGACGATGTCTCACACATCTTCCACATTTTCATTAACTGATTCATCAGGATCTGAGAGGATCTTGGTCAACTTTTCACTTGAATGACGCAATGACCTCTCCTTGGTTGATGCTTGTTCACTGGACTACTGTGAGGAGGCCCAGTCTATGGTCGTGGATGAGGATCTGACGGGGGCAAATATAACACAAGGCACATGATGTAATATGGTGAATGGACTGTGGATAGGAAGAGACCATTTAACATGCATGGTGCGAGAATGATATGGTGGGAGGCCATGTGGACGGAAACATAGAGGCTAGGACATCGGATGACAAGGTGATGTGTCATGGGAAGGTGACAAGGTGACCGAAATGCGACTGGTGAGAGAGAGTGGGACCAAAAACAAGTGGGAGTGGTGTGGAACAGGGAGGTACATGTGTGAAGTGGCGGATGTAGGGCTACAGTAGCGGATGGGATGAGACCATCTGCCAGGGAGGATGTGATGGGTGGAGTTGAGAGATGGAGTGGAGGACAGATGGCAGATGTTGGTGAAGGTGGTAATGGAGGTGCTAAGTGAATTTAGGTGAGAGGGGGTCTAACATCACAAGAGGGTGCCATGATAGCAGGGGGCCCGCATTCAAAACCACCTCATTCTGGACCCCCCCC
>JASDQU010751483.1:40523-59034 GCA_032191745.1 Picea mariana
ATTTTCAAACTTGTGGATTTGTTGTGTAGCGCCCCTTGTTCGCACTTAGACAAAACATTTTTCTTCTAAAAGTTAACTCCAAATTCTCCCTCCGTGGTGCTCTGAGTTACTTCTTGTAATTTCTCTCAGCCACACATTACTATTTTACACTCAATATTGTTGCTTTCTTAGCCTTTATCCTCTCAAAGTTCAGTCACTGAGTCATTTGCTTCTATTGTTTCCTCGAATCGAATCCATAGCCCAAAGTCTTATTTTCTTATGCCAATATGACTAGTACCCATTATATCAAAGGTGTTAAATCTAGCCATTGCTTGAAAGCTATATCCTGCATAGAGAGAGAGCCTCCCGAGAGAGCCTTCTCTAGGTCTGAAAGGCTAGTTTCGAGCCTCAAAGTTGGTTGAAAACGTTACCTTTGTCGTCTATTTATTAGCCGAATAGATTTACGGAGTGCTAACATCTGGCATCGTTGTCGGGGATGAAATTGAATAGATTTTCCCTGGGAGAATGACTAACATTTCAGTTTGAACCTTAAGGGTAACAGAGGAACAAATATCTGTATCGGCTGAAACCTTTACCCTCTCGACTCCAGTCAAATATACCAGTAGCATCAAGTAGTGTAGTTCAAGAAACCTGGCCATGAAGATGATTTATACTAGAGAAAATCATGACCCAAACCCTACAGAGCCTGTGTATGACCCTAATAATATTATTCACAAGACTAGAGAGCAAGCACCAAACCCATTCTATTACCTAGATAGAATTCCGTCCTTACCAAAAGATGGCACACAAAGCATTGACGACCTTGAGTTTGACACATTATTTGAACAAACCCTTTTCAGGTATAAGTCAAAAACCAGCTTGGATGAGGTAGTTTTCAACCAGAAGAAATTCCAAGCCTTAGTCTCTAACAATATCCCTAAAAGCCCCAATCCTCCTAGATCCATGGTCGTCAAATTCTCCCCCCTCATTCTGCCAGCCCAGCTGCATGATCTTCCCCAAAATTATAGTCAGAGGATTAAGATCTATGATGATGAAGGGAGCGTTTCGACTGAGAAGCATCTGGACTGGTTCAACAATTGCATCGACCTGGAAGAGGTAGACTACATAGACACAAACATGAGGTGTATCGCGTAGAGTTTTGCGGAGGAGGTGAGGAAGTGGTTCAAATCCCTATGACCAACAAGTATTCAATACTTCGCCACGTTTGAAACATCCTTCATCAACAAATGGGGAAACAAGAAGAACCCCTTAGAGTTGTTAACGCAGTAAAATAATATGAAGAAGGCACCAGAGGAGATGGTGCAAGAATTCTCAGCCCGTTTCATGAAGGTTTATAATTTGATTCCTGCAGAAGTCCATCCACCTCCCGGGACAGTGTAGTTGTGAAACGCTGACTCTTTCGACAATGAATTCACTCTGCTATTAAGAGAAAAAAGATCGACAAACTTGGATGCAATAATGAGAAATGTGATCGAAGTCGAGCTAAATATGATGGTGTTGGGGAAGATCAAACATAGATTCAATAGAGATGATAAGAATCCCCAAGGAGATGTGCATCCATCAACGTCAAGATCCAGAGACGACAAGTTTGAATTAATGATGAAAACCATGGAGAAGCTAATGGAGAGGATGTATGTGGGAAACAAACCCACTACCCGAGAACAACATGACCCCCAGCCCAGGAATCAGAACCTCAGGAGGGGTCAAGTCCCTCAGATCAGACAGAGGGAACAGAGGGAGCAGAGAGATCAATGTGACCAATAGAAAAGGCCTCTATTCCAAAACAACTACACAAATGAAGACTTTGATCAGATGTTTGAAGAACAAATGCATTGTTGTGATGAAAATAACCCATGCATGTTCTTGAAAAAGAGAGAACATGATTAGTACATGAGTAGAAATGATGATTTTATTCTGGAGACAGACGATGTATGGATTGAGAAAAATGATGACACGCTTTCCTGGGATATGGAAGATTTTAGAAAAGGTTATCAGAATGCCATCATGCATTTTCAAAAAAGATAAAACCTTAGGAGCAAGGAATCATCTATTGAGCCTCAATAGATGAATCCTGTAAGGAAAACTCCGACAGACACCCCTTCCACAAGTCGATTGAAGCCAGACAATGCAACCAAGGATGCATCAGAGAAGGCAAAGTTGAAGGAAGAGGCCCCAAAGAAAACTATGGAAGCAAACCGAGAAGCGAGTGAAAAGGAGGTAGATAAAGTTTGTTCCCCTTTAAGGTTTGAGCATGAAATGGATAAAATCAAAATATTTGTCCCATTCAATGAAATTAGCAGAAAGTGTGAGTATCGGGAACAAATTATTAAAATGATGAAAATGGGAGGGACCCCCAATACTTTGAATATCCAAGACGATCACCCTGCGATTTTGTTTGGTCCGCACATTGAGGAGACAAGTGATACTGAGGACGTAACTCTATTGTACGTTAGTCTGAAGGTTCATGACATGACCCTGCATAACTCCATGATAGATTATAGTGCGTCGTACAATCTCATGCCAAAGGTGATCATGGATGAACTGGGTTTGGATATCACTAGACTCTACAAGGACCTTTTCTCTTTTTATTCGACAAAATTCAAGTTCTTGGGTCTCTTCAAGGATTTGGTTGTGTCATTGGCTCAAATTCCTTTAAAGAACATGGTTATGGATGTGGTCGTGGCAAACATACCCCCTAATTTTGGCATTCTTCTATGCATATCTTGGGCTAGGAAGTTAAAGGGGACCCTGCAAATGGACATGTCATATGCTACCATTCCTATCTTTGGCTAAGAAAGATGATTGTATAGGGAAGTGTTGTTGAAATACATGGTAAGTAGCAAAACGCAGCCAAACAACCACCCCATATACTCCATTGACATTGAGGTTGGCTCTTATATTTTCTACACTGACTTGAGTTTCGAAGAAGAAGATCCGACAACCATGGTGACAATTGATGAGGAAACCATGCAGAAAGCAGCAGAGTGGGCCGACCTAGAAGACCACATGGAAAATGAGATATGGAACATGATTTTATATGGTGTTGTTATCAAGGAAGGAGTAGGTGTCGACATATGGGTAAACCCCCCTGAAGTGGGCACAAAGTTGCACTCATACAAGCTCGTGGTCAAATGCACAAACAACATGGTCGAGTATGAGGCACTAATTCTGGGCATGAAGTTGTTGAAATAATTAGGTGCAAAGACGATAGTAGTGCGTGGAGACTCAGAACCGGTCAGAAACTAGGTCAAAGGAAAATATCAAACAAAGCACCCTAGGCTGAGAGAGTACAGAAACTTGGCACTGGACCTTCTCGAGGAATTTCAGAGTATGACGTATCTTCTATCCCAAGGGAAAAAAGTCAAATCGTCAATGCGTTGGCCACCTCGACCTTGCTTTTTAAGATCCCCATTTTGCGAAACAAAAAAGATGAGATTGAATTCAAACACAAGCTGACAATGCTTGATAATATAAAATACTGGTAGTTGTTTGAGGATGACAAGTAGGTAGAAAGATTTCTTCAGATGAGCGACGAGTTTGCTAACACAAACATTGATGAAGAATGTTTCTATGACGAATATGGGAGAGTGGATGCGCGCAGTAATGAAAACCCTTTCCAGAACCAGATCATGGGAAGGGACATAATACAATTGAAAAATAACATCATTTTAAAGGGGTTAGTGCCACTACAGAAGTTGTTTGATGAAAGTGATGTGGCTAAAAATCTCAATATCACTGCAAGCAAAGAGGACGTGGAAGACTGCAACATAGAGACTAAGGAGTACCCAAAAATGATAAAATTGTCGAAAATGCTTAGTCCAAAGGTCAGGGAAGACTATGTTAAACTCATGAAGGATTTCCCCAATGTTTTCACATGGAGCTCTGCTGATTTGAAGGTGTATGACACTGAAGTAATACTGCATGTCATCCCCTAAAAGTCATTCAAACAAAAACTGTGATGGATAAATCCCCTGCTACTGTTGTTGATCGAGAAGGAGGTAAAGAAAACGTTCGAAGCTAAGATTATTGTTTCTTTAAGATTATAGAAATGTGTAGCTAATTTGGTACTTGTAAGAAAGAAGAGCGGTGAGATAAGACTGTGTGTGGACTTCCGAAACTTGAACAAAGTGTCCCTAAAGGACCACTACCCTCTCCCTAAAATGGACTATATCCTACAAAAGGTGGTAGGGTCCCAGAAGATGTCCATGTTGGATGGTTTTTCGGGGTATAATCAGATCATGGTCCACCCAAATGATAGAGAAAAAACAACTTTCACAACTGCATGGGGAACATTCATGTACACCAAGATGCCCTTTGACCTGATGAATGTTGGAGCTACTTTCCAAAGGGCAATGGATATCGTGTTTGCCGATGAAAAGGACAATTTCATTTTGATCTATATGGACAACATCACGGTATACTTTGCCTCTGAAAAACAACACCTTGAGCATCTGAAGAAAGTTTTCCAGAATTGTAGGAAGTTCGACATATCGCTAAATCCAAAGAAATCACATTTCGGGGTAGAATAAAGGAATCTGTTGGGACATATTATCTCAAAGGAAGGCATTAAGATATACCCCAGCCGGGTTGAAGGAATCTTGAAAATTGACACTCCGCGTAGTAAAAAAGAAGTGCAATCCTTCCTAAGAAAAGTAAATGTCTTGAGGAGAGTCATCCTGAACCTGCCAGAGATCATAAAGCATATAACTTGCATGCTCAAGAAGGGAAATGAGATCAAGTGGAACTCAAAGGCCAAGAAATATTTTGAATATATCAAAGTGGCACTCACTAGAGCCCCTGTGCTAGCCAATCTAGACTTCATGAAGGATTTCATTCTGTTTTCATTCGCCTTAGAGCACACTATTGTCGGCGTGATGTTACAGAAAGACAAGAAGAACTTCAAGAAACCTATAGATTATTTCAGTAGGACGCTGCGAGATGCTCCACTAAAGTATGACATTATGGAAAAACAAGCATATACCTTAGTTAAATCCCTAAAGGAGTTCAGGATGTATATATCGCACTCCCATGTCATTTTTTATGTGCCCAAGAAATCAGTAAAAGATATCCTGACTCAAACTGACCCTGAAGGGAGAAGAGGCAAGTGTATCGTGGCCATGCTAGAATACAATCTTGAGATAAAGCCTATGAAACTGATTAAGGGTTAGGTTCTCATGAAGATAATGGTGCAATCGGACTACGACACTGTGGGAATAAATTTCATCGTTGATCTGTTAGAGAGCCCTCACAAAGAAATGACTACGTAGGTGTTCCAGGAGTTCATCGATTTTTCTTGGTATGCAGATATCATCTATATGTTGAAGAATCTCGAAGCCCCTTCGGATGTAAGAAATACTAATGCCAGATTTCTCAAGATTAAAGAAGTCAAGTTTTGCATCCTGGACAACTCACTCTACTAGAAATATCCTAGGGGGATGTTGTTGAGTTGTTTGCTGGAGAATGACGCGAAGCGAGCCATAGAAGAATTTCACAAGGGAAAATGCAGGGGACACCATTACTGTAAAACCTTTATTAGCACCAGAAGTCACCCCTAGATTACAACAGGAGTAAGCCTAATACCCATCAATATTTTATGTCATGGGTTGGTTTATAAAAGGTGACCAAATGGAAATAAACTCAGAACCATATTGTTTTAACTTAGAATCCTGGACCAAGAAAAGAATGGGAAGGTGATGTCTCAATCTAACTTTAGTTAGTAAGTGTAGTAAAGGGTGAGTAAGTGAACAAACAATAAGAAAAGCTCCAAGTGCAAGATCAACTTGAACCAGGGCTTTAGACACCAGGATATGACTCGAGAAAGTCACAGCTATAACAGTGAGGTGATCAAACCTTCATCACAATTCTATAATAACATCTTGATTGGATCCTCCATGCCCAAGCTACTTGGTATAGAAAGAAGACAGATAACATGAAAATCCTGTTAAAACTAGTTGTGATGGCACTGTGATCAAACCTCCATCACAATGACAAAACTACTCCCGACTGGATCATCCATGCCTGGGTGTTCTAACACATGAGTTACAGAGAAATGAAAGAAGTTGACTATCATTAAACAAGAAGTTTCATGTACATATTCATAACCAGGGAAACCAGTGCTTCATTAAAACTGTACAATAGGGAGCTTAGCTCTACCATCGATACCCACAAAATGGAAAATGTTCCTACATATACTCAGACTGGATCCGAATTTCTGATACACTATCAAATCATAAATTCAAGGCTTTACGTTTCTTAGCTTCTCTTGTCAGGCTGCGCATGCAGAGGTTGGTTAGAATGCCCATGTAGTCTTCTGTTGGATGCGATCTTTCTCAGAAAGGACTGACAATCACCTATGCGCTTTGTCCCTTTCTGGACTTCTATTTATGGAAGGAGATGATGTCTCACCCACATTCCACATTCGCATTAACTGATTCATCGGGATCTGAGAGGCTCCTGGTCAACTCTGTGCTTGAACGACGCATCGACATCTCCTGGTTGTTCCTTATTCATTGGACTACTGCGAGGAGGCCCAGTCTATCATCATGGATGAGGATCTGATGGGGGAAAAGATAACACAGGGAACATGACGTAGGATGGTGAATGGGTGGTGGACAAGCAATGACGATTTAACATGCATGGTGCAGGAATGAGATGGGAGGAGGTCATGTGGATGGAAACACAGAGGCTAGGACATTGCATGACAAGGTGATATGTCACAGGAAGGTGACAAGGAAGCCGAAATGTGACTGGTGAGAGAACGAGGGACCATACACAAGTGGGAGTGGCATGGAATAGGGAGGTAAATGTGTGCAGTGGTGGATGTAGGGTTGTGGCAGTGAACGAGATGAGACCATCTGCCAGGGAGGATGCGATGGGCGGAAGTGAGAGACAGAGTCGAGGTCATATGGCAGAGGGAGGTGAAGGTGGTAATGAAAGCGGTAAGTATCTTTAGGAGAGAGGGGGTATGAAATCACGAGAGGGTGCCATGATAGAAAGGGGGCCGCATTCAAAACCACCTTATTCCAGACCCCACCCCCCTCATTAAAGGCAAAAAAGAAAGGGGGTTCCAAAACGGAACCTGCATTGTAGATCTGGGTGCACAGATCTTAGCCGCCCCTTACTACTCATTCCAACCCCTCCCTCCTTTGATAAAGGTAGAACAATGAAGGGGGTCCGTAATTGATCCTCAACTGTGGATCTAAGTGTGCAAGTCCTGGCTTCCCAGATCTACCTGCTCCTTAGTATCATGCACTCAGGATTCCAGACTTAGGAAAGTGGGTTTTGACCCACAATCTTGCCAATTTTTCACCCTGGTGCCTTTTCCAAATGCAAAACACCCCTCATACATGATTATGTGATCAAATTAGTCTCCATGGGGGATGGCTTTCTCCCAATGAGATTCCAAGAACTCTTTTGTAGCTTCAGTGCTTTACTGTTGGGCTATGGATTCATTTATTAAGGAAGAAACAAATAGAAAAACAATATTCACAATAAATCAAGGAGCCACTTATGGCTCAAACAAAATATTTCTTCAAGAAATTCCCATTCACTGGGCCATTGAAAACTTCTTCACCCTCCAAATCCTACAACCTATAGGTGTTGTTTGAAAATACTTCAGATATTTTGAAGGGCCCAATCCAGAGGACTTCAAACTTGTTGTGTTTGCCTCTATCCTTCCTGAGTGCATCCCACTTCAGCACCAGATCTCCCAGCTTGAATCCCTATTTCCTGACCTGTTTATCAAAGGTCTTCTTGATCTTTTGTTGATGATCGTGAACTCTATCCATTACCTTCTCTCTTGTTTTCCATACTTCCACCAATTGATGAATTCTTCTGACCATATTGTCGGGCTCTCCTTCATACTCTTGAAAGAATTTTTCTATGGGCAGAGCCAGCTGGATGGGAAATACAACTTTTGTCCCATAAACAAGTTGAAAAGGGGAGGTGCCCAGGGACCTCTTGGCTATCACTTAATCAACCCATAGAGAGAATTTGAGCTTTGAATCCCAAGCTTTCTTATTTTCTTCTAGCAATATTTTAATGAGATTGATTAAGATTTTGTTGGAAGACTCTGCCAGTCCATTGCCTTGAGGGTAATAGGGAGTGGAGTGAATTAGTGAAATCCCAAACTACTCATAGAACCTGACCAAAGGCTCAGACTTGAAATATGCATCGTTATTTGTGACAATTCTGTTGGGATAGACAAACTTTGTGATGATGTCGTCAATAAATCCAGTGATTACCTTATGAGGAGCATTCCTGGTAGGGATAGATTCTATCCACTTGGTGAAGTAATCAATGGCAGTCAGGATCCACCTATGTTTTCCACTGGAGGCAGGATGTATTTCTCCAATGAAGTCCAACCCCCATTTTTGAAAGGGTCGTAAAGCTACTACATGCTTTAATGGAAAGGATTTGCGTTGGTGCTTCGTTGAGAATTTTTTACATCTGATGCATTCTCTGAATTATTTGCATACATCAGTGAATAAGGTGGGTTAGTAGTAACTAGCCCTGAAAATTTTGTAGGTCATGGTCTTCCAAAAATGATGTCCCCCACATAGGGTGCTATGGAAATCAAACATGACTCTTTGGGTCTCCTGTGGGTTTAGACATCTCAGAAGAACTCCTAGAGGGTCTTTCCAATATAAGACTCAGTCAATAAGGCAATATCAAATTACTTTGAGATTTAAAGATCTTCCCTTTGTTTTTCCCATTCCATCAAGGGGTCTTAATTCTTGCAGAAAATATATAATGCATGCATACCAAGTGCATTCTGCTAATGGTAAACTGCCCTGAGGATTTCCATCAGACAACTCTGCCTGTTGAACTTATGAGAAAAGGTTGATGAAGTTAACCCCCAACACTTTACAATTGGATTAAGCCAACATCTTGGACAAACCTTTCCCTTTAACAAACTTGGTGGGATTTATTTCTAGATTGAACTCAAGGATATTGGCAATCCATTTACTCCTTATACCATCTATTTCAGGTTGTATAAGAATGTCCTTCACAGAGGTTGAAGGAACACATGCAATTACTTTTGAGTGCAAGACATAGACTCTAAAATTTTTGAGTGCTTTCACTAGGGCATAGGCTTGCTTTTCCATAATTTCATACCTGATCTCAACATCCCTCAATGCTCTACTGAAAAAGGAAATCTGTTGCTCCAGCCTTGCATCATTCTTTTATAGTAGGATAACAACCACTGTATCAATGGAGGCAAAAGAAAAGATCAGAAAGTTCTTGGAATAATCAAGATTGATAAGAAGAGGTGCCTCAGTCAATGATTTTTTTATCTGGTCAAAGGCTTCCTTGGGTTCAACAATCCACTTTACTACATTCCCCTTTCTGAGCATGGCTATAACATGCTTCAAAAGCTCAACAAAATTTGAAACAAACCTTCTTAGAAAGTTAATCTTTCCCAGGAAAGACTGGACTTCTTTCTTCGACCTTGGGAGTGATAAGGCTTGAATTTCCCCCACCGTGTTAGGATCGATCCTCACTCCCTTAGCATGTACTATATGCCCCAACAACCTTCCCTCTTTCATGACAAACAAAGATTTATTGGGGTTTAAAGAAATACCAAACTGGAATGGTGAAATATGTAAGGTCCATATGTAATGTTCCTCCAAGTTTTTTAATCCAATATCTTGACAATAGCATGGAAAACTTGGGAGGAACATCAGCTACCACAATGTCCATGACCACACTTTTCATGGGCAACTGAAATAAGGACACCACCAAGTCTTTGATGACTCCAGGACATTGCACTCTCCTTGAATCAAATGATTACAAGTCATGGTAGGCATTTGTGACTTCCAAACTGAGTTCTTCCATGACATTTTTGGGCATGAGATTATGAGAGGCCTCTGAATCCATCAAGCAGTTGTGCAACACCTTGTCATGTATGTTCAGGGATGTGTAGAAGGGAGGGGATGAATAATCTCTGTCTTCCAGCATAGGACCTAGGATTACTACAAGTTTTTCATCTTGCAAGTTAATTAAGTCTAAGGGATGATATGAGGGCTCGAAATGTAGTATCTTAGAGAGGCTCCTTTTGAAATCTTCATGTTTGACCAGCTCAGAGAGGGGTATAGGGATTCTGATTTTATGAATTTCATGCTCATAATTAAAAGAAGATATGAGCTTCATGATTTCTTTTACTTCAGGAATAGGAGTTTGGACTACTAGAGAGAGGGCTTGGGTTTTCTTACCTTGGTTGTTGTTTGCCATATCTTTAGCAGGATCCTCTTCTCTGGTGGGATGCTCAGGAACATCAGGCATTCCATCTTTCTTCTTGGATCTGAGGTTGTATCTATTTTGGCTACTGCTAGCCTTGTCTCCCTTGATCAGCTCATTAAGATGACTGTCCATGATAGACTCCTCATATGATAATCGATTCAAATGAGGAAATGGGGAAGTGTCTCCAAAATAATGGATTTAAGGATCAAGCTCGTATATTTCCTCTTGTTCCTCACCAACAACCAGGTTATTCTGAAGAGGAGTCTGGATCCTATGATCGTCCCTATCTCTGTTCCTTTGTTCCCTTGGCATAATCTGGGGAACATTGTTTTTTGGCCTCCTAAAACCTTTGTTATCAGTATTTTGGGGATTTATGTAAATATGCTTCCCTTCTAATTCCAACCTTTCCATCCTAGCTAAAATTGTTTTTAGCATCTTAGTTACTTCACGATCTGAGGGGAAAGGGAAGAAGAACTGGATGTGGAGGCTTTAGATCTCCACTACTGCATCCTACATGTGAGCCAGGGAAGTTGCTCGTATTTCCCTCAACAAAAGGTAGAAATCAAGGTCGAAATCCCTGGCATAAGTAATTTTGGCTGAAGCTTCTGAGGGATTTATCTCAGTAGGGATATTATTGTGCATCTTATTGAACCTTCTGGAGAAGTCGGAGATAGACTCTCCTTCCTTTCTCTTCACAGACCCAAACTCTGTCATGTAATACATGAAGTCTTTCTTATCTCCCCACTATCTCAAGAAGGCGTTATCCAAATATTCTATCCCATCAATAGACCCAGGACGAAAGGCCCTAAACCATTTCCTAGCCTCACCTTCAAGTCTATGAACAAAAATCCTCATCCATACATCTACATGCATGATGACATGATGATCCGTAAAACTGTAAAAGGCTTCAAGGTGTTCTTTTGTGGTTATATATCCTTCACCTGTAAACGTGGGCAAGTTCTTGAGGTAGACATCTACTGGAAGGGCGTTGAGAGGCTGAGGAAACACAAGGGGAGCATACCTAGCAGCTATTATGGCCTCCATCCTGGTCATGGGGGGATTTTCTCCTTCCATAGGAATGTTTGATGGAGGATAAATAGGAGAGGAAGAAGTTCGAACAGGGGATATTGGAACTGAGCTTCTAGGTGGAAAGGGAAACAATGGAAGATTCAAAGAAAAATCTACAGGGCTTGAGTTAGCAGAGGCTTCTCTTTCTGGAGTGGCTACAATAGTAATAGGAGGAGGGGTGATAAAGACAGGAGTGAGGAAATATTTTGTGGTCCTGGGTCTAGGCAAAGTTACAACTTCAGGAGAAAGGGGAGTGAAAAGGATTTCTCCCTCCAATCCAAGACAAGGAGGAGAAAACTCAGTAGGAACACTCCCAAACTTCAGACTTCGGGAAACTCCAACAGAAGGCAATAAAACAAAATGAGATGCAGGGGTTGGAGTTCCTATGGAACAATGAAAATCATCAGAAATACTTGGTTTAGTAGTATAGGTACCTCCTCCAAATGACTTTCCCTTTCTGATGATCTTCTCTGGGTCATCTTCAAGTGACGCTAAAGGCAGTTGTGGAGTAGACCTTGTATGCTTGCCTCTAGAAACCACGATTGAAATAGTGGAATTGTCTATGGGTTCGCATCAATGAAGTCTCTACAGTGGAGTCGACAGGTGCACAATAAAAATCTTGGAAGGCTATGATGACTGATGCACCTTCAAAATAAGAGGCTCAATGTCATTCAATCCCGGGTAAAATCTTCAACTTCATCCCCGACAACAGCGCCAGGAATGTTAGCACTAGAAGTCACTCCTGGATTGCAGCAGGAGTAAGCCTGATACCCATCCGTATTTTATGTAACGGGTTGGTTTATAAAAGGTAACCAAATAGAAGTCAACTCATAACCATATCATTTTAACTCAGAATCCTGTACCAAGAAAATCATGGGCAGGTGAGGTCTCAATCTAATTTCAGTTAGTAAGTGTAGTAAAGGGTGAGTAAGTGAACAAGCAATAAGAAAAGCTCCAAGTGCAATCTCATCTTGAACCAGGGCTTTAGACACTAGGATATGACTCGATAAAGTCACAACTATAACAACGAGTTGATCAAACCTTCATCACAATGCTATAATAATAGCTCAATTGGATCCTTCATTCCCAAGCTACTTGGTATAGAAAGAAGAGAGATAACATGAAAAGCCTGTTAAAAATAGTTGTTATGCCACTATGATCAAACCTCCATCACAACGAAAAAACTACTCCCGACTGGATCATCCATGGCCGAGTGTTCTAACACATGAGTTATAGAGAAATGAAAGAAGTTGACTTTCATTAAACAAGAAGTCTCACATACATCTGCATAACTAGGGAAAACAATGCTTCATTAAAACTTGACAATAGGGAGCTTAGCTATACCATCGATACCCACAAAAATGGAAAAAATGCCTACATATACTCAGACTAGCTCCAACTATCTGAGATGCGATCAAGTCATACATTCAAGGCTTTACATTGCTCATCTTCTCTTGTCAGGTTGCGCATGCAGAAGTTGGGCAGACTACCCATGCAGTCTTCTATCGAACGCGATCTCTCTTAGAAAGGACTGACAATCACCTCCGCGCTTTGTCCCTTTTTGGACTTCTATTTATGAAAGGAGACGATGTCTCACACACCTTCCACATTTTCATTAACTGATTCATCAGGATCTGAGAGGCTCTTGGTCAACTTTGTGCTTGAACGATGCAACAACCTCTCCTTGATTGATGCTTGTTCACTGGACTACTGTGAGGAGGCCCAGTCTACATTCATGGATGAGGATCTGACGGGGGTGAATATAACATAGGGCACACGCCGTAATATGGTGAATGGACAGTGGATAGGAAAATACCATTTAACATGCATGGTGCGAGAATGATATGGGGGGAGGCCATGTGGACAAAAACATAGAGACTAGGACATCGGATGACAAGGTGATGTGTCACGGGAAGGTGACGAGGTGACCAAAATGCGACTGGTGAGAGATAGGGGGACCAGAAACAAGTGGGAGTGGCATGGAACAGGGAGGTACATGTGTGAAGTGGCGGATGTAGGGCTACAACAGCAGATGGGTTGAGACCATCTGCCAAGGATGATGCGATAAGTGGAGTTGAGAGACAGAGTGGAGGACAGATTGAAGAGGTTGGTGAAGGTGGTAATGGAGGTGGTAAAAGGATTTAGGTGAGAGGGGGTCTGACATCATGAGAGGGTTCCATGATAGCAGGGGGCCCACATTCGAAACCACCTCATTCCAGACACCCCCCCTCATTAAAGGAAAAAAAGAAAGGGGGGGGTTCAGAACGAAACCTACGCCGTAGATATGGGTCCTCATATCTCAGACACCTAGATTTGGGTGCCCCTTACTGCTCATTCCGGACCCCCCCCCCCTTGATAAAGGTAGAATGATGAAGGGGGTCTAGAATTGATCATCAGCCGTATATTTGAGCGCACAAGTCCTGGTCACCCAGATTTGCATGTTCCTTAGTATCACGCGTTCGGGCCTCCAGACTTAGGAAAGTGGGTTTTGACCCGTAATATCGCCAATTTTTTTCCCTAGTGCCTTTTCCAAATGAAAAACACCTATCATACATGATTATGTCATAACAACCACCATGAACAAAATGCTCGGGGTAGTTTACTATTGGCCTACCATATTCGCAGATGTGTACAAAGAAGTCTCGAGCTTCCACGAATGTCAAATTTTCGACGAGAGAAGAAAGATGCAGCCCTTGCCACTAAAGTCGATATAAGTTGAGGAATCGTTCATGCAATGGAACTTGGATTTCGCAGGGGAAATAAATCCACCATCCTAGGTGAAACACAAATGGATACTCACGACCACTGACCAGTTAAAAAAATGGATAGAAGTGATCCCCATGAAACACACTACCGATGCAGTCATCATCCAATTCCTGGAGACAAACATCTTGTCAAGGTTCAGGTG
The DNA here is from genome assembly GCA_032191745.1 of Picea mariana. NCBI lineage: Eukaryota > Viridiplantae > Streptophyta > Pinopsida > Pinales > Pinaceae > Picea > Picea mariana. The sequence goes on from JASDQU010751483.1 coordinate 54,742, forward strand.
TCCCCTCAAGATCATAGCAGATGATGCGACCACATTCATGTCTAAGAAGATGGAAAAGTTTTGTCAAGATTACAATATAACCCTGGGGCATTCTACGACATACTACCCATAAGGAAATGGGTTAGTAGAATCCTCGAATAAAAGCCTAACCAGAATCATCAAAAGGCTATTGCAAGATAATAAGAAAGCTTAGCATAAAAAGCTTATCTACACATTGTGGGTAGATTGGGTTACCACCAAGAAGTCCATTTCAACATCACCTTTCCAGATTGTACATGGTGCAGATGCAATTTTCCATACTAGACTGGGACTGCCTGTCAGAAAACCATTCCAAGAGTAGGAGGCCGAGCCAAATGACGCGCAAAGAAGAATAAACAAGCTGGTTCACACACAACAGATGAGGGAACAAGTGTAAAATCGATCAAATCTCCACCAGGAAAAGATGAAGAAACCCTTTGACAAGTGTTCCAAGCTAGAGGATTTATGGTTGGGTGATCTAGTGTTGAGATGGGACGTGAGAAATGAGGAGAAAGGAAAGAATGAAAAGTTTGATAACCCGTGGATGGGTCCATTCAGAATCGGTGCACATCGTGGAAATAATGCTTATTTTCTGGAAGAACTGAATGGGGAGTGCATTAGTTAGGGGCTTGTAAACGACAAGTTCCTCAAACATTATCTGATGAAATAAATTATGTTTAAGTCATTTGTCATTGTAAATAGTCATTTTATTTCTATGTCAAGCCAGTAGGTTAGCAGAAAATTGAAGCCCGAAGTGAAGGCCCTGAGTTTTATGCTGAGTCTTTTAGAAACTGCGTCGATAGGTTTAGGTTGCATCCTGCTTTTCATGTTGTAGTGTCAAAGATTTGAAATAAGGCCCAATGGTCAGGCACCTGGTCTACTGTTCTTTTCTACCTCGCAGGGAGGATAACATCCTCGTTGGAACCAACTATTAGTGCCACCATTTTTCTTTCAGTTAGATTCGATTTTCAATTGGGCTATGGTCGATGTGTCTAGACATGTGAAGTTAGGTACATAATAGTGAAGGGATCAAAGTCAGCAAGTGGTCAATTGGCCCTTGGAAGCGGGAAGGGATGTCAGAGTCAAAACATGCATGAATGGTACAAGTATGTGTTCCAAGAAAGTCGAGTCCTGTCAAAGTTATTCTCTACGTGCCCCAGGTCGAGTCAAGTAGTTAATGTAAGTTGCATTGGCAAGTGAAGGAACTATTATCAGCTCATTATGAAGACCGAGGGAATTAAAAATCGTAGCGCTCATTTCATGTTTGCCCTGCAGCTCTTATTTCTTGTACCTTACATGAGGGGATGTGCCATGGAAAATCTGCAATTCGATTCGAAACATATAGTCGCCATGAATTAACTATTCCTTGGAATGATTCATCCTTTCGCCCGATCTGTTATAAATCCCTGAGCTCCTGCACCCATTTTATTTGGAAAATCAGATTTAGGCTATGTCTGTAAGATTTCTCGTAGGCCCAGGTCGATCAAATTATCCATCTTCGGTATTCATCGGAGTCACCACGCATAGGATAAACACTAGCCATGCCATGGTGGTATATCAAAGCATACATAAGGGTGCATGAAGTGGTAGAATAGCCAGACCCGAACCCTAAAGAGATTGAGATTCATTCTCACTCACAACAGGCATCCCCAAGGATGAAAGAGGGATGTTTATTTTACCCAGGGGAATGGAAACATCACACTGCATAGAACTTGGAGTGGAAGGAACTAGGCAGGAAGGAAGGATAGTGGAAGCCCTTTTTCCCCAACAAAAGATACCTCGGAGAAGGGGCAGACCAAGGAAGAATAAGGAAGTTTGGGCATGAGCCATGCGCATGACCAATCATTGAACAATTACTTATCTACATCATCCTCCTAGAACCTTTGGAATGTACCTGCTGAGAAAGTGGGAAAAGAATGAGGAGGATGGATGTCACAGGTGCCAATAGTCAAGAGACATCTCAGCAACTGAAGCAAGTAAAGCTAGCCATTTTCAAACTGTACCAAGAAAACAAAGTTTTGAGACAATAGCTGGTGACAATGACCATAAAAACATCAACATCACAAGGTCGTGAAGGGAACATGACTTGGATAAAAAGACAGCTCAGGGAGGCACATGATACGATTGTACAGTTGTGCAAAGCTCAGCGGCTGGCAGAGGAAAGGTATGCAAAACAATACAGAGAATCTGAAGAGATTGAAGATATAGCTCGCAAAACTCTCGCCAACGAGGAGAAGAAACAATATTAGCTTAGCTCGTTCCTGTATTCACAAACAGATGGAAAAATCTTGACAATTTTGAAGGAGGCATTTCTCCATTTTAATAATGGTCGTGACCATCTTTAGCCACTTATCGCACATACTTCCCCAAGGAATGGGTGCGTAGCAGAAAATCAAATCCGTTATAGTAGACAATGGGACTCTGACATACACTTGTCCATCCAAGTACCCGATCGACAACTGAATCCCCATGGTGGATTACAATGATCATGATGTAGCCATATGTATCTTTTGTCTATTTTTGGAAAACGTCATGCGAAGATTTTTGTAACGCAGAACAATCAGTTCCCTAGTTTGTAGAGATAGTAGTTAGAAGAGTAGGGCATCCCAAGCAGTGCCCTTGTTTATATATTTGATCTTTTCGATGTAAGCCAGGTGGTTGGAAAAAATTGGTATAGACAATATCTATTGCATGTAATTTGAGTTCGACTGAAGATTAATGAAAAAGTCCTGTAATTTTGATGAAAATATTCTAATTGTAGCAGTTGGATGTATTGTTTTCCCTTTCTTATGTACATGATTCTTGTTATCCTTATATATATTTTTGTCTAATTTGGAACGAATTTTTGAACCTGTGGATTCGCTATGCAACGCCCCTTGTTCGCGCCATTTAGACAAAACATTTTTCTTCTAAAAGTGACGCAGTGTCGCACCCGCAGGCACGCCTGCTCACAGGATCTTCTCTTTCCTCGACTCGAAGAACACTAACTGGTCCTTCTATTAACCTATGGGGAAATTTGCATCCATAGATCTCTTTGCGTGACTCCCCCTCTCTTTACTTATCGGGGAATCAGACTTCACAACCTTGCAAGGTTAGTGAGCAAGCGTAGGACTCTCGAATCTTTGAGACCTGATATGAGTCAACGTTGACCCTTCCGTTCCTTTGTCAGGACTTTCTCTATCGAGATCTCGGCACTCGCGGTGTCGAGCAACTCAGTTCTTCGACTACCGAGTCCCGATATGCCAAAACTCCGATGAGTTTGCGGCTTTGACTTTTCAACGGTCCCGTCACCTCATCGGGATTTCATATTTCGTGGGATCGCGAATCCTGATGTCCAATGTTTCAGGACTTTACTTTTCCCGAACCCCAATACAGTGTGCTACCTGTCCACCACCAACTCCTGTGGCCCCACACTCTACTTGTAGCCCTTGGGATATTGCGTATCAATATTTTGCGACTCCCATTACCAAATCTTCGATTCCTTTCTTACAAAATCCTGATAGGTGATTTCGCGAATAATCTAACGCCCCTGGCTAGCTTGGATCAATATCTCTGCCCTTTATGAGCTTTAAACACTATCGAAATATCTGTAGTATCCCCCTACACCCCTGCGAGATCCAACGGCTCACAGTGATTTGCTGATTTTCCCTGGAAGATATCGACCGTCTGTTCTTCCTTATGCAATCCATGAAATGACTAAGTGTTCTTCCACAGAACTTATCCACCTGCGTGCAAACTTGCGATGCTTCTTGCCAACCTTCAAGGCACAACTTTTCTACACTGTCCTTCAACAAATTTGAAGGTCCTATCCCTCCTGAGCTTTTCCCCATGACCTCAAGTCCTTCAAGAAAACTCTTGCACGCACTCCTTGCAGCAAACCTTCAACAATGTCGAAGTGTTGAAGTCACTTGACTCTGTGCACACCTGCAGCAGTCGTTTTTCAAATGCTTCACTCAGGTTCGCAACCATGAGACTTTTACCCGACCTACGCACTCCTTGCACAACTCCTGTGCCCAACTACACTTCTGGATGAATGAGAACAAAAACTATCTCTATCTGAACCCTCTGTCAAAGCACTCCTTGTGAACACTTCAACTGCACTCCTTGCAGGAATTATCTGGCTCAAATAGAGAACCAATTGAAACTCATTCCATCTCCCTCTTAGATTTCAATTCATACATGAAATCACATACACATCATATAAAAGCAAATGTATAACAAGAAGCAAACGTTCATGAGCCTATCATTCAGCACCAATACACAGAGAACAACACA
>JASDQU010751484.1:8372-31529 GCA_032191745.1 Picea mariana
TGAACTATCTAACTTATCACTAAGTGGGAGTGTAAAAGGTTTAATTACACTCCTTGTTTGCAAGATAGAGCATTTCCATGAAGTGCACTCAATGACCACACAAGCTCAGAGAAAAATTAAATACACACAAAAACTCGAAGTTAAGCTACAAAGGTTCCAAGAACGTTAAGTGCAAAAGGTTCCAAGCATTAACTATAAGGGACAATCCCAAGGATCCAATGATGAATGTGGAGTCAATGACCACACAAACTCGGAGAAAAAATTAAATAACCACCAAAAAAAAAAAATACGCACAAAAAATTGAAATTAAGCTACAAAGGTTTGAAGTATGTTATGCTACAAATGTTCAGTGCCAACGATGCAATTATGAATGTTGAGTCAATAACCACACAAGCTCAAAGAAAAAATTAAATACAAATAAAAAATAAAGTTAAACTATAAAGATTCCAAGCATTAACTATAAGAGACCCTACCAAGGATGTGACCATGAATGTTACCAATGTTAAGTCAATAATTTAAATTGTATAGTCTTGTTGATTTTCAAAACAAATTTTGGACAAAATTCTATCACATGGATGAAGCAAGGCATTTATTGAAGCTAATTTTGATAATTGAGGAAACAAGACTAGTAGGATTTCCTATATACACGTCAATGATCATTATTGATCATTATTTATTAAAACCCTAAACATGTCATCATAATAGCTTTATCTTTATAAAAAGGATATATTAGAAAATGAACTTCATGAGATTTCAATATATATAAATAATCTCCATCCAAACTTAAAATTATTTTAAAAATGAAGCTTTCCTATATAAATAATCCCTATCCAAACTTAAAATTATTTAAAAAATAAAACATTCTTTTATATAATAATCTCTATCCAAACTTTAAAATTATTTTTAAAATAAAGCTTATATAAGTATATTAAGATTATCAAAGACGAGCTTATATAAGTACATTAAAATTATCAAGAAAGAGCTTCAACTTAAGATGATCTCCAAAAATTAATCAAGCAGAAATCTTATAAATTTAGATAAACCAAAAAAAAAAGAGTATAACATTTTATATTCTATGCACTAAAAAAGGAACAAACAGATTTTAATGTTAAGAAATCTATTATCTTATAATTTCAGTAAACTAAACATTTTTATCTTATAATTTCAATAAACTAAAAAATTAATCTTGTTAACTCCTTAAACTTAAAAAAATAATTTTATCATCTCCATTAATTTTATCAACTCTATAAACTAAAAATATTAATCTTATCATCTCCATAAATTTAAAAAATAAATATAATATTTTATGATATTTTAACAGATAAAAGGATTTGACAAAAGAATCACCGTACCTTTCATTACCAAACCCTACCTCTTACCGGGGAGCTCAACTTCGACCCTACCCAGCACATGCCCTCTTCACCGATTTGCACATTCTCATCCATTGCGTATTTTTTCTCCATACCTAGTGACACTGGCAGCAAGTGTAATCCTTACATTAAGGCAACCCTGAGATGGTATGTGTAGGTTCTTCTTAACGAAGAGACTTCTAAATAATCTCTAAATAATAATGTGATTCTCTGATCAACTAATGTACTCTCTAGTATAAATCTCACTAGCCAATGGCAGTTTGTACCTACCTGTCTGCATGAATTCAACCTGCCGGAGGCTTGTACAACCGCATCACACATAATGTGAACGGTGAAATAACTGGTGTAATCTTCAATTTTTTTTCACTCTCCTCCACGACATCTCATGTGCATAACCTGCAAACCAACCAAGCACCGTGTTACTGATAGTAAGGGAAAGTTGCATGTAAATTCCTCAAACCATAAAGGCCATTCTCAAACCGAGTCTACCGGGTCAATCCATCAATGCCTTCATTTTAACAAAAATATAACATAAAAAAAACATACTCTTAAGTTAATTATTGAATTGATGGCCGCAGAGTAATTTAAAAAATGAAAAAGATAAAATCACATTTCTTCAACTATCTATTCACGAAGGATTACTTCCACTATTTCATTATCCAAACCTGGGCAATAGATTCTGGAAGTCTCAGTTACTTCCACAGCCTCGGTGGAGACGAAAACACTCCTCGGGTCAAGTAACTCACCACCTCATCTCAACTTTGCGGACCAACCCAGCCCAACCACTGTTTCAAAAAGATGAATAAATGTAATATCCAACTTTATTTATTCTTCTATTAAGCATCTCCTAATTATATTTGCAATACAATCACATAATGTTCCAGATGTATTATCAAGTCTTTAAAAAAGAAATGCACCCTGGGGGTGTGCACAGTGCCCATGGGTTCATAAAAACAAACTTAGTATGAAAGATTAAACATCCAGCGGGTACATCACTTATAACACAAAGAAAAAAAAGGGGAGATGTGTACCTTCTGCGCCTTTCTGGCAAGCCGCTATACCTCTTGTACCATTCACAACATGTCTGCCCTGAACTTTCTTTTAATAAAACAAAGCTACTCTCAACTATGATTTCAGCAACCCAGAACGCTCTAATATTTTAATATGATAMAAAGACAYGGCAAAAAAAAAAAGAGTAGTAGTATACGKYAATGCAAAGAAGACAATAACAGAGCCTTAGTATATGAAAAAGGAAACAGAGCCTTAGTATATGAAAAAGGAAACCAACATAAAAGGTAATGTGGAGATTGTATGACCGCTCTTCCATCTTTGCACGCACCAACTTATTGCATCAAAATCCCATCCCATTACATGAAAGGACAAATCAGAAATTAATGCATCACACTTAAATCTGATCAAAACAAGGAGGGGAAAGGACTACACAGAATCAAAACCTAATCGCCTTTTAACATCAATCATGTTTGGCTTGGGTGGCCCATGCAACTGCAGATGTATGTATGAATGTTGATGAGCTCTCTCGTCCATCACAAAACAAACAAACACACATACAGTCAAGCTAAATTATGAATATTGAGCTAATAACCATAGAAAAAACCGAAAAAATTAAGTATGCATAAAAAAATTCAAAGTTCAGCTACAAAAATTCCAAAGATCAACTATAAAATTCCAAAATTCCAAAGATTAACCATAAGAGACATAATTAACGATATGACCATGAATCTTACACATATTGAGTCATAGTTCAATTTTTTCGTCTCGTTTATTTTGAAAACAAATTGTGAACGCAATCCCATCACATAGATGAAGCAAGCGGTCTATTGCCTAAGCTAATTTTAATAATTGAGGAAACAAGACTGGGATTTCCGATTTACAATATAGTGGCCATTTCGTTTATTTTGAAAACAAATTGTGAACGCAATCCCATCACATAGATGAAGCAAGCGGTCTATTGCCTAAGCTAATTTTAATAATTGAGGAAACAAGACTGGGATTTCCGATTTACAATATAGTGGCCATTATCTGTTCGTTTATTTGTTATAACCAAACATTTATTCTCGTAAAAAAGTTATATTGCCGAATGAATTTCCCAGCATTTCAAATTTCAATATATATAAATAATCCCTATACAAAGTTAAAAAAATAGTGTAGAAAGGATTTGACAAAAGAATCGCCGTACCTTTCAATAGCAAACCCTACCTCTTATTGGGATATCCCTACAGTTTTCCGTAGCGGGGAGATGAACTTCAGCCTTGCCCAGCACAAATAGTTCAGAGGGCCTCTTTACCAATTTGCACATTCTTATCTATTGCCTCTTATTGGGATATCCCTACAGTTTTCCGTAGCGGGGAGATAAACTTCAGCCTTGCCCAGCACAAATAGTTCAGAGGGCCTCTTTACCAATTTGCACATTCTTATCTATTGCTTTTGTTTATTTGTTCTCAGTACCTAATGTCACTGGCAGAAAATGTAATCCTTACATTTATACAACCCTAGGATGGTATTTATACATGGTTCTTAACGAAGAGACTTCTAAATAATTATGTAGTGCTCTGATTAGATAATGTAATTTCTACTATAAATCTTACTAGCAAATGGCAATGTGTACCTATCTGCCTCCATGAACTCAACCTGGCTAGCAAATGGCAGTGTATACCTATCTGCCTCCATGAATTCAACCTGGCCAAGGCTTGTACAACCTCACCACACTTAACCTGAAATAACTATGAAAAAAGTGATATAATCTTCATTGTTTTTTTCTTTCTCTTTATGCATCTCATGTGCGTAACCTGCAAACCAACCAAACATCATGTCAGGGATAATAAGAGAAAGCTGAATGAAAATTCGTTGAACCAAAAAGACCTTTCTGAAACAGAGTCTACCAGGTCAATCCATAAATACCTTCATTTTAACAAAAACATAACACAAAATACATCTAGCATAAGAACGAACATACTCGCACAGGTTTATGATGGGCAACAGAGTAATTTAAAAAATGAAATACCTTCATTTTAACAAAAACATAACATACTCGCAGAGGTTTATGATGGGCAACAGAGTAATTTAAAAAATGAAATACCTTCATTTTAACAAAAACATAACATAAAATACATCTAGCAGAAGAAAGAACATACCCGTGGAGGTTTATGATGGGCAACAGAGTAATTTAAAAAATGAAAAAGACAAATATTATATTTTTCAAATATTTACTCACAGGTTTATTTTCCAATATTTCATTATCCAACCCTGGGAAATAGGAATAGGTTCTGGTAGTCTCTGTTACTTCTGCAGACCCATTCCTGCCCCCCTGAGGTGAAAACTCGCCTCAAGTCAGCAGGCGCCTTATACCACAAAGAAAATAAAGAAGAAAGATGTGTCCTTCTGCGCTTTTCGAGAAAGCTTCTATACCTTCTTGTACTGTTCACAGAACGACTGCCCTGAACATTCATTCAATAAAACAGAACTACTCAACTACTTTGATTTCAGTTGCCCATCATTCCTTAAAAACCAGAACGCTCTCGTATATACAAAGACATGGCAACAAAACCGAACACGAGTATACCTCACTGGAAAGAAGCTAACAATATCCACCTAGTGAAGCAACATTGAATGCTATGGATAATATATACGCCGTTGGATTTAAGACCGTGGTATTTGAATTGTGTAGCAGGGTGTATATTAGCCACCTGCAAAGAAAACAATAACAGAGCTGCAGTATATGAAAAAGGAAATCAACGTAAAAAGGTAATGTACAGATTAGACGACACCAACCTATCAAGAAATTATTGGATCAGAAATGAATGCATCAAATTTCTATAAACTTATATATTGCAAAATGTACTTCATCGGATTTTAATAAATATATAAATAATCTCAATCCAAAATTAAAATTATGTTAAAAATAAAGCTCTCCGATGTCAATCCAAAATTAAAATTATATTAAAAATAAAGCTCTCCGATGTCAAATACAAGTACATTTAGATTTTCAAAAAGAAAATCAGTTTCTTACTAAAACATTCTGTTGATGTCCATACATTTTGTTGATATCCATACATTTTGTTGATCCCCATAAATTAATCAAAGAAACCGATTTTAATGTTAGAAATTTTATTGTGTGATTTGTTAACAAAAAAAATTAATTTTAATAAATCAGATTTTAATGTTAAGAAATTTTAATACTATTTTGTGATCGGTTAACAAAAAAAAATTAATATAGTATTTTGTTATATCATAACACATAGAAAGAAAGAACGAAGAGAAATGAATTTACAAAGAAATTGAGGTACTTTTCACTAACAAACTTTATCTGTTAATTGGAATCCAGATAGTTTTTTCATAGTGAGGAGCTCAACTTCGGCCATGCCCAACATAAACAGTTCATACGCCTTCTTTACTCATTTGCACATTCTGATCCATTGTGTATGTGTTCTCAATACCTAGTGACACTGGCAGACAACCTAAACCTAATCTTTAGATTAATAAATACTCATTTGCACATTCTGATCCATTGTGTATGTGTTCTCAATACCTAGTGACACTCGCAGACAACCTAAACTTAATCTTTAGATTAATAAATTAATGCAACCCTAGAATGGTATCTGTAGGCAATTCTTAAAGAAGAGACTTCTAAAAAATTATGTGATGCTCTTTTTATCTAGTGTAGTCTTTAGTATAAATCTCCCTAGCAAATGACAAATGACAGTGTGTACCAACCTGTCTCCATGAATTCAACTCGGAGGAGGCTTGTACAATGACATCATCACACAACTTGAAATATCTATGAAAAAATGTGGTGTAATCATTGTTTTTTCTTTCTACTCCATGCCATCCCATGTCATCTCATGTGAGTAACCTGCAAACAAACCAAACACCGTGTCAGGGATAGTAAGGAAAAGCTCCATGGAAACTCCTCGAACCAAAAAGCTTTATGAAATCGAGTCTATAAGGTCGATCAATCCATGAATCCCTTCATGTTAACAAAAATATAACATAAAATAGAAACAAAAATATAACATAAAAATAGGAAGAACGAACATACTCTGAAGTTAATTATTAAGTTGATGGATGAAAAAGAGAAATATCATACTTCTTCAAATATCTCACTGAGGTCTATCTTCCAATATTTATTAGCCAATCCTGGGCAATATGTTTCGGTAGTCTCTGTTGTTACTTCGGTAGACTCGTTCCTGCCTCGGGTTATGTAAATACCCACGGACTAGCCCAACCATTGTTTCAAAGATGAAGAAATGCACTGTCGAACTTTCTTTATGCTGCTAGGAAGCATATCTAGAAAACTGAAACACAAGAATGAGTTATAATTATATTTTCAATACAATCATATAAAGTTCCAGGTGTATCATCAAGCCTTGAAAAAAGAAATGCACACAACCTATAGGTTCATAAAAACAAACTTAGTCTTAAGATTAAACATTAAACATCCAGTCGGCACATCACATGTTCAAGAATAAATAATTGAAAAAAAGAGAGGGAGATGTATACCTTCTTGTAAAACAAAGCTACTCTCAATGACTCTGATTTCAGCTACCCATCATTCTTAAAAACCCAGAGCACTCTAATATGATAGAGAGACATCAAAACCAGAGAGTAGTATACGGCAATGCAAAAAAGATAATAAGTATAAAAAAAAAGTAAACTTGAACTGGTGCTCTCACATCTCTGCACTCACCAACTTATCAGGAAATTATTGCATCAAAATCTCATCCCATTCCATGAATGGACAAATCAAAAATTAATACATCAAAATTAAACCTGATCAAAACAAAAACTATAAACTACACAGAATCAAAACATAATCACCTTCAACATGGAACATGTTTAAGTTGAGTGCCCCTTACAACTGCAGATATATGTATGAATATTGATGCGCTCTCTCCTCCCAAACAAACAAATACAAAGACACCGATATACAAACAAGCTAAATTATGAATGTTGAGTACGCATAAAAAAATATCAAAGTTAAAATACAAAGATGCCAAGATAAGTATGCGACCTTGAATGTTACAAATGTTGAGTCAATAGTTTAAACTTATGTATTTTTTGATATTCAAAACAAATTTTAAACACAAGTCGATCACATAAACGAAGCAAGGTATTTAATATTAAATATTAGTTTCAATAGTCGAGGAAACAAGACGATTGGGATTTCCGATTTACATTATAATGGTCATTATTTGTTTAGTTAATATCTTTATCGCATTAGTTGTTTATTTAATATCTTTATATATATATATATATATATATATATATATATATATATATATATATATATATATAATTATTTTAAAAATAAATATTTTCATTATTATTTTAAAATAATAGATATTTGAGATGTCAAATACAAATAGATTAAAATTATCATATAAAATAAAATTATTTGATATATTGATAATCTCTAAACATATTTCTAATATAAGAAATTTTATAATCTCCATAAATTAAAATTATTTTAAAAATAACTATTTTTAATATTATTTTAAAATAATAGATATTTGGGATGTCAAATATAAATAGATTAAGATTATCTGATATAGGATGATCTCCATAAATTAATCAAACAAGCATATTTTTAATATTAAGAATCTTATAATATTAAGTAAACAAAAAAAATGAGTATAGAGTTTTATATTTTATAATCTGTTCACAGAAAATAAAGAATGGAGAGACAAACAAATTTTGGGTGTTAAGAAATTTTATAATATGGGTAAACTAAAAAACATAATATTATCATCTCCATAAACTAAAAAATTAACTTAATATTTAATGATCTATTATAAAAAAAAATAGTTTAATATTTTAAAATTTATTATAAAAAAATAGCTTAATATTTTATGGTCTATTAACAAATAGAAGGAATCCTCATACTTTTCACTAGCAAACCCATCTTGCCTCTTTTTCACTATCAACTACAGAAACTGAAAAAAAAAACTTAAATACTCATAAAAAATCAAAATTAAGTTACAAATATTCCAATCATTCACTATATTATAAGAGATTAATTATACTAAAGAGTAAGGGACAATGGTAAGGACCTGAACATTAATGTTACACATGTTGAGTAGTAGTTTAAATTTTATGTCCTTGTTTGATTTTCAAAACAAATTTTGAGTAATAGTTTAAATGTTATGATCTTGTTTGTTTTTCAAAACAAATTATGGACACAAATTATTACTAAAAGCTAATTTTAATAATTAAGATAATAAAGAAAAACTTAAATATTGATAAAAAAAAAAATCAAAATTAAGTTATAAAAATTTAATCATTAACTATATTATAAGGAATAGTGTTAAGAATATGATCATTACTATTACAAATGTTAAGTAATAATTTAAATTTTATGATCTTACACAAATTTATTGCTAAAAAATTAATTTTAATAATGAAATAACACAATTTTTAATAATTAAAATAACAAAACTAATAAAATTTTGGATTTACATTTTTATTACAGTATTTTTATTATTAATTTCTAGTATAAATCTCGTTAGCAAATGGCAGTGTTTACCTACTGCATCCATGAATTCAATGAATTCAACTATGCAGATGCGTGTACGCATCACACTTAACGTGGAATACCTATGAAAAAAAAGTGATGTAATCTTCATTGCATTAACCTGCAATCCAATCAAAGTGGGAAAGCTGGAGGTAAATTCCTCTAACCAAGAAGGCCTTTCTGAAACCGAGTCTACCGGATCAATCCATGAATGCCTTCATTTTAACAAAAATATAACATAAAAGGACATACTCTGAAATTAATTATTGAGTTGATGGGCAGCAGAGTAATTTTTAAAATGAAAAAGAGCAATATCAGAGTATTATTGAGCTTAGTTGATGGGCAGCAGAGTAATTTTTAAAATGAAAAAGAGCAATATCTTTCTTTGTGCTATCGAGCTTTCTTTATGGTGCTATTAAGCATGTCTCAAAATCTGAAAGGCACTAATGAACTATAATTATATTTACAATAAAGTCACATAATATTCAAAACGTATCATCAAGTCTTGAAAAAGAAATGCACGCCCTGGATTTATTAAAACAGACTTAGTCTTAAGATTAAACACCCAGCAGGCACATACATGTTAAACATCCCGCAGGCACATCACATGTTAAACTTAGTCTTAAGATTAAACATCCAGCAGGCACCACTTATAGCAAAAAGGAGATGTGTACCTTCTATGCCTTTCGGGCAAGTGGCTGTACCTTTCTTGTACCGTTCACGGAACGGCTGTCCTGCACATTCATTCAATATAAAACAAAACTACCGTCAACTACTTTGATTTCAGTTACCCATGTTTCCTAAAAACTCAGAACAAATATGATAGAGATATGATAGAGAGACATGGCAAAAAAACAAAGAAAAAGTATCCGGTAATATAAAGAAAACAATAACAGAGCGGCGTTATACGTAAAAGGTAATCTGGAGATGGGACGGCTGCTCAGCTCTTTCATCTCTGCACGCACCAACCTATCAGAAAATTATTGCATCAAAATCCCATCTCATTCACTGAATGTACATGTCAGAAATTAAAATTAATGCATCAAAAGTAAACCTGATCAAAACATGGAAATTATTGCATCAAAATCCCATACCATTCTATGAATGGGAAAATCAGAAATTAATGCATCAAACTTAAACCTGATCAAAACAGGAAAGAAAAGACTACACAGAATCAAAATCTAATCACCTTCAACATCTATGTTTGGCTTGCGTGGCCCCTGCAACTGCAGATGTGTGTATGATTGTTGGTGCTCTCTCTCCTCCATCCCAAAACAAACAAGCTCACAACAAACAAACACACACAGAAACACATATACAGACCAAAACAAACAAACACACAGAGACACACATATACAGACAGAGACATACACACGGCCAGCACTACACAAACATTCATACTCACAAAAACGAAAGAACTAACATGAGCGCTCCATACAACATTACCAATAAACTGCGGGACGGAGAGAGAGAGCAGAAACAGAGAGCAATGGGACATTTTATATCCATGGGTCTGATAAAAAGCAACGGTTAGGTTGAGTATTTGTCAGGCCGCGCCTTCCAATTCCATTCAAATTTTCCGTTGAGAAGCACAAACCTAACCGCTGAATATGCCCTGATTTTTCGTGAGATTTTATCCGTTCTCCACCCCAATTTTTATCTTGTTTACATATCATATACAATGTTTAAATTTCCGATATATACTGTGCCGGCACAATCCGAGCTGCGGTGAGACACGAGCTGGATAAGGGAGTTGAGATCTTCACCAATGGAAAAAGCCCAATCAGTGTTTGGATTTGATTTCCCACCAATTAAGACGTTACATCGAACCACCAACTTATTATTCTTTATAAGATTTCATTTCCCCACTTTCCCCACCAACTGGGACGTTACATCGAATCGGTGTATATTTTTTATATATTTAGTTTTTTAATCCAACGCAGCATCAAAATGATAGTGACGTCTAACAAACAATTGGGCATTGCTTCGCTGGCAAATGTTAAAATGAAAAGCGTGGAGATGATAGTGACGTCCAACTAATAAATGCAGATGGCTGGCCATGATTAAAATGAAAGGCGCACACCAAAAAAACAAATTAATTTTAAAAAATAATACTCTAAAGGGGAACATTCTCCACTACAATAATAGCGTAATGTTGATAGCTCAAGCTTAGATTCGAATCTGGAGAGTTATTTCTATGACCTTCCTCACACTTTAACTTTACCCTAAAGGGATGTGGACTGTCCGGGTTTCAAGTTTCGGTTGAACTTCATAGACATACATTCAGCGCTTAAGCTGACACTTATAATATAATAGGATGACATTGTGGTTTGCTATTTTTGGTTTTCATTTATATGATTGTTAAGGTTTGATAGTCGAGAATGGGTATTATTTTGTAAATAATCCATATAAGGAAAAGTGTTTAAGTTTTTCAAATTGGTTTTAAAGAATGTATATATTTGTAATTTAAATTAAATTAAATTATACTATTATCTTTATGTTAATGGAGGTAACTAGAAGGGAGTGGTGTCTCCACGTAGTATGATTGGAGATTTCATCTACAATCTAGTGGAGTAGCAACTAAAAAGAAATCTCAATGGCAGCTTGAGCATGAAGACATAAAGGAAGATTGAATCCCTAAGAAAGTAGGGAGAAAACCTACAAAGGATAAAAGGGAAGAAGTAGCAAACAAAGAAAAAACTTTGGGTATCAGAACCACTATTAAAAGTTCGTTAGGGGCAGGAGAAAAAAGATCTCAAGTGTCAATGGATGGTTAGTTAAGTGGTAGTTCTAAACATCCATTTATGAAATAGTCATAGTCTCTTGGAATTGCAATGGATGGTTAGTTAAGTGGTAGTTCTAAACATCCATATATGAAATAGTGATAATCTCTTGGAATTGCACAGGTATGGGAAATAAGTTCAAAGAAGAAGCATTTGGGGATATGATTAGATTAAAAAATCCAACCATAATCCTCATCCAGGAGACTAAGCTAGAAGAGTCAACAATGGAAAACTAGTGCAGGTGTATCAATTATAGCTAGAAGAGCCTCAAGGGGAATATGTGCTCCATGGGACAATACATTGTTAAAATTGGATTTCTCTCAAAATACTCAACATCGATTTTTGACTTGTCTCACTCATTAAGTCATAGGTATGAAAATCCATATTTTTAATGTCTATATGCTAGGTCGTTATAAGGAAAAGGAAGAATGTTGGCAATCTTATAGGTACTAAAAGATTCAAACTTCATTAGGAACAATATTGTGGCTGGGTATTTGAATGTGGTGTTATCAAATAAAGAAAAGAGAGGAGCTAGTATAGTAATGGATCCTTCAAAGAAAGTATGGAGGATCCGATTTTAGATTGAGATCTTGTTGATGTCAAGCCAATAAAAGGAAAATACACCTAGACCAACAAGATACTAGGTCATGTGACATAGCAACTATGTTAGACAAATTCCTCATCCATGGTGATCTCCTTCTCAAAAACCACAGTGTATTTATTCAAAGATTATTCCTTCCAATGTTTCAAAACATAGGCCCATCTCGCTTATATTTCATCAATCTTAGGATCTTGGCTCCATTCCCTTCATATTTTTCCCTCTTTGACTCCACAGTCTAAGAGCTATGAAAATTATTTATAAGGTATGGATTAGACCAATCTTAGGATCTTCATCCTTTGTATGGGAAGCAAAGTTGAGAGTTGTAAAGTTTTCTCTAAAATACTAGGATAAATCCTAATTTATTTCTCTTTCTCAAGAACAATCAAATCTACAAAATCATCTCGAAGTCCTTCAAGCTAGAATAAAAAATGGAGTAGTTACAAAGAAAAGCCTATTTGGAGGAAAGAGAGTTGTGTAGCAAAATCCATAATGCAAATAGAAAAGAGGGGGAAATGTGGCATCTAAATTCTATGAGTCTTTGGTTTGAATCTCGTGAAAAAAACACCACATTCTTTCACAAATAGGCCAAAGCAAGATTTCAAAAAAACTCAGTAAAAGAAATACACCTTGAAGATGGAATGCATCTAAGCGATTTCGTAGCCATCAAAGAAGTAGTGCAATCTCATTTTGAGTCCCTATATACTGATGAGGAGGAGGCTATCTAGATTCTATCTTAGCAATGTTGCACAATATCTCTATGTTGGTCATTGTAGAGGAGAATATAGCGCTAATGAAGTAGGTAGAATAAGAAAAGATCATTAGAGCCATTTGGAGTATTCAACCAAACAAAGCTCCCATCGGATGATTTTCCATTCACTTCTTCCATCCATGTTGGTCTATTATCATGATAAATCTAAAGTATATGCTAAATTAGTCACAAAACAAGAATAAGCTTGGGGAAAAACAAATTCATCCTTCATAGAGTTAATCCCCAAAGAAGTCAATCCCTCCTTCTTGATATTCCATCATATCTCTTTGTGCAATCCATCTTACAAAATCTTGACTAAAATATTGGAAAACAAACTCAAAAATATTCTCCCTAAAATTATCTTTGACAACCAAGGTGGGTTCATGCAGAAAAGACAAATCCTTGACAATATAATTTCGTTGCAGTAGGCAATCTATTCCAATAGGAAAAATAAAGAAAGATGAATGATAATTAAGATGGACATGGAAAACAAGTTTAACTAGGTAAGACACTCTTTTCTATTTGAATTTCATTGCAAATTTGGTTTTGATGAATGCTTTGTTTTATGGGTGAGATCTTATATAAGCTCTCTTTGGATTTCTCCTTCAATGAATGGAAGACCTACAACATTTTTCAATAGAAAAATATAACTAAGAAAACAATTCCCCTCTCCCCTAATTTATATAACCATGGTGGATTCATTAAGTCGAAGACTAGAATATGAAAAAATATCAAGCAGTCTTCAAGTAATTAGTATTACAAGAGTCAAAATTAACCATTCCTAGTTGTCAACGATACTCTTCTTATGGGGGGAGCATCTTCCATAATATATTAATGATTCAAAAGTGTGTTGGATTGATTTATCAATGGTTCTAGGGGTATAGTAAGTTCCCACCAACTCCAAATCATTTCCAAAATTCTAGAATTCCCACGCTCAAATGCTTATTTTATTAAGGATTAATAAATTCAAAGAATCGTATCAACGAGGATTTGGATATTTTATGGGTTATGTGTTATATATTTGTGGGATTCATTTATTTTCATTGTTAAAGTGAGTTTATGTTTGTTTAGCTAATCATATTGAATATTTACATAGGCTCTTGCAATAATCATTGTATAATTGAGAGATAYTCAAGCATTTCCAAGAGATTTCAGGGCTAAGAGAATGGATGAATCACAAGGAATCAAAACTATATATGAGTTGTCACTTTAAGATGAGCAACTTGATGAGTGATGGATAGGACATAAGCCACTTTCTCCCCAGATCCATCTTATCCCTAGTTGAATGCACTTCTCTCTCTTCTGTTGGGTTTGCACTAGTGAATAAATCCATATCAAATGGTAGATGTTTGGGACCCAATGGAAATGAGTGTGTGATTAAGCTAGGGTATACATTTCAGGTTATGAATTTTCCTTTGCCTCCTTGATCAAGGATTTGTAAACATATTTTGAGTGGTTATGGACTACAAAAAATCAACATCTTATGTTGGATTATGGTACATGGGAGATTACTAACAATAGAGAACCTTCAAAATCATGAGATCCAAAGGATTTGTGTACTTCAGAGGATGAGACTCAATATAATCTCTTCTTTGGTTTCCCTTTCTCTAATCGGGTATGGAATCTTACATTTGAGGAAATTGAGCATAGAATGGTTCTCCCTAGATCTTGGAATGGAATGTTCACCTCTTGGTCTAAAAAATATGCTAGAACATTCCTAAATGAGCCCATTCTATAAATATCTTGGCTGGAAATGCCTTAATTTGTTTACTCGAAAATATGGCTTGCAAGCAATAGATCCATATTCCAACAAGACAACATATCTCCTTAGGATACTAATTCCAAATATCATGGCCTTTTGATTGACTCATTTAAGTTAAGGGTGTGAAAGGCCACAATATCTTGATGTTGGAGCAAGAGGAAAAGGATTGGTTCAAACATGTATTATTGGGGGATGTTTCACATCCAAGAAGCATTATTTTAAAACCTAATCAGGGGTGAATTGGAAAATATTCTTGGAATAAGAGGATTTCAGAAGTTGGTATCCCTCTCAGAGGAAATCAATTATTTTCTTAGACAAGGCCTCGAAATTCAACCCGGGGTTGGTAGATGTAAGAGGGATCATTCTAGATAATGATGGAAAACAAGAAGAAAGTTTTGAATGAGGCCTAGGTGGAGCTACACTAACTAGGCTAAGGTGATATCTCTCTATCAAAGACTTAATATTCTTGAGTCAAGGTGAATAAGGAAATTAATTATCATTGGAGACTCAACAATAAGCATAATACTTGTGCATTTCTCTTCGTCATCCAATGACAATCTAGTAAGGCTCATCCTGTGAATCCAAAAAGAGGCTAGGTGCTTTGAATCTATAGAGTACTTTCATGTTCTAAGACATTAAAATTTACAGGCTTACCATTTTTCTAATGAGGCCTCTCACTTGGAATGTGGAACCCTTAGTTCAAAAGGGGGGTATCATTTTCCCCAATTCCTTAAAATTTCATTAGAATGAATAGTATAAAGTTTTGCATGACATTCACTATCCAAGCTAAGTGGCATGTCAACTTTAATATAGGATGATGGAAACCAAAGTATATCATAACCCCTGTACCATCACACATACTAAGTTTAATGGAGGAGTGATCTTTTCAGTTGGGTTTTATTGTGAATTTCGGTGTAGGCGGGATAATGGAGCTCGAACATTTCATGTTTGAACTAGGTGGTAGGTTTCTAAGATGCACCCAACAACTCAATCGCATGATGAAAGTGCCTCTTCTCAAATTGTGTTTGGTGTTTACCTGGAGGTATCACTTTTTAGCCTTGGTAGCAATGGAGGTTAGTCGTTTGGATAATGTTTTAGTTATAAGTTGTTCCCTTGTATTTTCTAGTATCAAAATGGTGTTGGAAATTGAGTGATTATTAGTTCTAGCAAACAATTTTAGAAAGTGGAATTGGTATCAATTTCAATGGTCTCTTTGGAGCTTGGAATGCATGGAAAATCATAACCATCTAAGGTTTTGTCCTTTGTGTGAGATTATGTACATATGTCGTGTCTTACGAAGAAAAATGTTCATGGTAAACAATAAGACTTATAATTTCTCAACTATAGGTATAATCCATGCTTAGGAGAAAAGTCATAACAATGGTAATGCAGTAATAATGGAGACTCTACTACATTAGAAGAGAAAATTTGAAAATTTAGAGGTTGAGTGTAATATATTACGTCATCTAGTTTTAATTTTGGCTAGGATTTCTTAATCAGTTGTATGCAGCTTCATAATTTCTATAGGCTCCAGTGTTGAGGAAATCAAAGAGGATTCTATTCACCAAATTTCTAGAGATGTGGACATGGTTGGGATGGACCAAGATCCCCAAAATTTCTTTGTGGAACAAGAGGAATCACACAACAAACATGTTTTTAATTAATTCTAGGTTTTATCATGTTTCACGAAGCTTGTTTGGTTTTAGTGTCTATTACAGGGTTTATACTTGTAGAATATTTTGAACACCCTCTGCGAAGGATATTGTTAGCACTAGAAGTCACCTTCATATTGCGTTGAAGGTAAGCCCAGTACCCATTAAATTATCTGTCACTATGAATAATTTAAAGAGGTAAAATGGGGGCAGACTCAAGAAAATATCATTTTAACTCAGAAAACTGGATTGGTATGCACAAGCAGGTGAGGTATTGATTCAACTTTAGTCAATAAGTTGCAGTAAGGGTGAGTAGGAGGAAGACTTACTGAGAAAGTGAACTTGACTGCTATGGGCATCAGACTTTCCAGCGGCTTGGAGAAGAAAAACACATACCCAAGATCACTCTTAAGTATAGGTTTCAGACACTGAAATATGTCTAAAAAAGCACAGTCACAACAACACAATGATAAAACATCCATCACGATGTTGCTACAACAACTCGACTAGATCATCCATGCCTAAGCCATTCAGTGTAAGAAGGGAAAAAGATAACATAGGAGACTGATTAAAACTGGTCGTGATGCCACTGTGATCAAAACTACATCACAACAACATAACTAGCATCGACTGGATCATCCATGCCCGAGTGTTCTAACACAATTGTTACAAAGAAACGAAAAGGAAGTTGACTTTCATTAAACAAGAAGTCTCAAATACAGATACATAACCAGAAGAACCAAAGCTTCATAAAAAATTTACAATACAGGAGCCTTGCTCCACCCATCGACCATAACAAAATATCAAAACTACCTACTTATACTCAAAACTGTCCACAACCACCAAGAGTGCACTCTGGCCACTGCATTCAAGGCTTTCCATCTGCATCCTCTTTTGTCATACTATGCATGCATTCTTCTGTCAGATGCAAACTTAAATCAGCATGGGCCTTCAGGAAAAATCATCCATCGAGGGGGCCTCTAGCTGACACCTCTGTCTCTACAATCAGACCCTCCATGCTTTCCATTTATGGAGTGAGTTGAAGTTTCAACCACCACTCCCATTCATTAACTACCTTCAAAAAGATCGGGACGAGGCCTGACACCCATGAATGTTCCAAGCGATGCCCACAACTTCTTCAAGTCGATCCCGACACCTCAAGGCCATGCATAACTTCTTCTGTGACCAATTGACCAATACAGGCGCTTTCAGAATCTCGAGCTTCAGGCACTAGCTCCTTCTTCATCACTCCTTCGTGCTTGTGACCTCGGGTCGTGACCTGACACTTATCCCATATGACGCTTTGGGATTTCATGCTTCAAGAGATTTCACATTACTTGACTACAGATTCCTTGATGCATGATTGAAGAAATATCTCCTCTCAGATCGATGGTTGGATAACCTCATGGTTGTGAATGGTATGATTCAGAAGATGGTGGAAGATAAGAGGAGGGAGTAAATTGTGTGATCAACTTGATTTAATGCATGATTGTATGTGGTTATTGCATTTTAGGCATTTAGGAAGCCTAATCAAGAGAATGTAGTTATATTATGGCATTATTTGTAAATAGTGTAGGTACGATATTTACATGTGATGGCCACACGAGTAATTCTCTTACCTACAGAATAATATTGGTTATATAGGTGCATATTGTGTGATAGTTGTGCATATCATATAGTACCTTGCATAAGAATACGTAAAATACTATGTAACTTCGGGATGAACTTTCCATATATATATATATGAAGTAAATAAACTATTATAAAGTAGGAAAAACCAATAAAAAGGTGCACTAACTAATTAAGGTTAATTAATAAACCAAAGGGGGGAACTAGTCAATGGATGACAAGTGGAGTCATCCATGCGATTGGAAGAACAATATTTTTCAAGGGAGGTTGTTTTTTTTTGGGGAAAACCCAATTAGTTGTTAAGGAGTTTCTGACTTGGTTTTGGGTGATTAAGAGGGAGGTAGAGAAGTTGGAATAGATTTAATAATTGAGGGCTCGAGGAATCTTAGTTTCAGACTGAGGGGTAGGTTGGGAGGAGAGTTGTCCCCCAATTCTCGATTGCTAKTCCTAGTGYTGTTGTAGTTGGTTTCTAGAGCTTGATTASATCATATTCTTACAATAATTTTTACTTCAACTTTGAGTTACAAGCATGACTTCAAACGTTTCTCTTTATTTTTTAATATTTTAAAAGGAAGGTTTTTCAGTAAAATGTCATTCTTTGTTATGTGATTAGTTAATTKTTTTATGAACAATGATTTTTGTACCAATGCTTTATTARTTAAAAGAGATAAAACAACTCTTGGAGTTGGTTGTGTTAAATCTAAAAAGGCTTYCTTAGGAGTTCTTATTTTATATTAGTGAATCAATTTTCTAAAATTGTTAGTTGGATTATTGATCCAGATTTAGGAGCGGAATGAAATGATTAAMAAACKGAATACAATAAACACAGAGATATGGAGAACAACATATATATCTAGTGAACAATAGCTTCTATTGAATAAATGAAATAGGTTGAAACTATAAAACTGCATAACTGAAACAACTTGCTCGAATGGTGGTAGCTATCTTTGAGAAGAGATGTGGCTGCTACGCGCATCCTTCTGAGCAGAATGATTACAATGATGCTCCAGAGGCCTTTTTAATATTACTCATGAATGCCAAAACCATAGACATCCAAAAACGTAACCCTAGGAGGTGAAACACCAAAAGTCATGTGGGCCCCTATGGGTAAGTTGGTACCTCAACTTTCTGGGGTCGTAACTTTTGCATACGACCTCTGTTTTAGGCGTGTGGTAGCCCGTTGGAAAGGTATTTTCAAGAAATACACATTACACCATTAAACTCTGAATTTGTCTACAGTTTGAATATGGCAAGCCAAAAAAACACTGTTTAGGGACCCAAAACGGCCCTGGAAGTACAGAAAGATGTGTTGACATGAAAACATCCAAAATAATCCAGTTGGATTAGGTGGGAGGCCACCAGTCTCCTCCTGGAATATGTGTAGGGATTTAGATAGCCCCAGAAGTGTATAACCCACAATTACAAAGAAGTAAAAAAGAATGTGCTGACTAAAAACTGTTAAGAGGAGTCGATTGGAATAGATGGGTGGCCACCAATATCCACCTAGAGCAGTCCTCCCCCATTAGGAAGCAATGGTCTCCATTGCGTTGAGTTACCCCATTAGGTGAGCAAACTTTTGCTGAATTTGGCCCTAGGTGAGCCACTTTCCTTGGTGTAGGAGCTTCCTTGCCTTGACAACCCGATAAAGTGGATCCTCTGCTGGCAAGTTCCCTTGACCTGTGTGTTCATTATCTGATCAATGGATGTTTGTTCCATGCAGTCAGGGTTGAGATCGGTTGGTGTCAGTTGTTCTGTGATCTCTGAGGTATCCAATAATGGTGGAAAATATGGCCAAAGGAGGTCCACATTGAACATTGGGTGCAAGCCAAGGAAGGGTTGAGTGTTGATCTCAAAATCATTACTACCCACAACCTTGGTGATAGTGTAAGGCCCATAACAAAGTGGGTGGATATTCCGATGCAACCCTGTAAGACGCTCTTTCTGCAAATGTAACCAGACCTTGTCTCCAACCTGAAACTAGTGCAGTACCCTGTGTTGATCATGGCACCACTTGTACTTAGTATTGGATTTCTGCAAAATCTTTGCATGGACCTACTGGTGGATGTGTTGAATCCACTCAATGAATTTAGTGGCTTTTTCGGTCTCAGACTGAACATGGGAAGAGTCTTTCTGAGTGGTTGCAAGAGGTAGTGCAACATCAATGGGACCCAAATGTTGGAATCCTAACCCCACCTGAAATGGGCTATGGTGGGTGGAGCTATGGAGAGCCCTTTGTAACAGTGTTGAACATAGGGGAGACTCTCATCCCATGTACACGGATTCTTAGAGTTGTACATGCACATGATGTGCACAATCATTCGATTGAGGACCTTTGCTTGGTTGTTTGTTTGGGGGTGGAAAGCAGTGGATTTAGTGAGCTTGGTGTCCAACAGTGACCAGAGACTCGACCAAAATATGTTGAGGAATCTGCTGTCTCGGTTGAAGATGACGATTTGTGGTATCCCAAAATGGACCCACACTTCTTCGAAGAAGAGCTTAGCAGTATCTTCCACAGTGATGTTCTTATTGCAGGCTGTGAGGATGGCCATCTTTGAAAACCGATCAATGACCACAATACACAATCATTTCCTTGCTTGGTGGACAAAATGATAGACATGTAATCCATCGAGATGGATTCCCAAGGCTTCTTGGGAGTAGGAAGAGGGATGTATAAGCCTTGCTTCTTGATAATTGGCTTGGAAATGGCACAATCAATGTAAGATCTGATATACTTGTTGACGTCATGTCGAATTTTTGGCCAATAAAAATGTTTCTATACAATGACCACAATTTTCTCTACACCAAAATGTCTTGCCATCCAACTATAGTGGGCTTCCCAAATTATCTTTTCACACTCGCTTGCAGGAACACATAGATGACCCAGATGACATAAAAATCTGTCCTGAATGTGAAAATCAGTGACATTCACGCTTGTACCCAAGGGATGATAGGTGGTGGAGAAGTCTGTATCTTGTTGATAAAGTTGGGGCCACTCATATGCCTCATGTCCATAGGAATGGAGCACAGTGGTGAGTGCAGCCACGGGAGGTCAATTGAGGCAGTTAGCGACATGATTTGTGCTCCTTTTCTTATACTTGATGTTGATATGGAATTGTTGCAGGTAGGTGGACCACTTTTGATGACGATCATTTTGCAACTTCCCCTGTGTCTGGATGAACTGTGGAGACTTGTGATCAGTGTGGATGATTGTCTCCTTTCCCAGAATGTAATGTTTCCATTGAACACAAGCTTGTACAATGGAATACATTTCCTTGTCATAGGTGGGGTATTTTTGGACAGTATATGAGAGTGTCTCACTATGGTATGCCACCGGATGACCATGTTGAGTGAGAATTGCACCTACAACATAGTCATATGCATCCATCTCCATCTCGAACTATTATTGCAGATCGGGCAAGGAGAGTACTGGAGCCGAGCATAAACGATTCTTCAGATCATCAAATTCTTGTTGATGTTCCTTCCCCCACACAAACATTTCCTTGCCACCTTCCTTGTTCACTTAGCTAAGGGCCCATGCAATATGGGAGAATCCCAACATGAGCCATCAATAGAAGTTGGCTAGTCCCAAGAAGCTCTGAAGCTCGGTTAGTGTGGTTGGGGTTGGCTAGTCACGAATGACTTGGATATTAGCTAGATCAACATGTACCCCATGCTCATCAACAATGTATCCCAAGTATTGGACCTTGTTCATGCCAAAGGAGCATTTTTCCAAGTTGGAAAATAGCTTGTGATGTCATAGAGTGCTCAAAACCTGTTGAATATGGCGCATGTGCTACTCCCAATTTCTACCGAAGATGAGGATGTGATCCAAATATACCACCACAAAAGAGTTAGTGAAGTGTCATGTAATGTCCCCATTCTGGGAAATTATTACATTACAAAGTGTTATGCCTAACAGAGTAGCCATATAGGGGTGACACCGAGTTTGAGAGATATTGAGGGGTTTTATTGGGCCTGACTTGCATCGTTCATCATATTTCATCATCAGGATCCATTTCGCACAACTTGGCTTTGTTCCGTTGCATTCCGACGATTTCTGTAATTTTGAGTTATTATGGGTCATATTTTAATTCAATTCACTAAGAAGGTCATAATGGGAATATAACTTGGAGAAACCTCTTAGTGTAATAGCTCGTTAGAATCGAGAGGAAAAGCACTATATGATAAGATGATGAGAAGTGATTTCCAGTGGCCAGAGAAGCCATAAGGATGGATAAATCACTTTTTAGAGTTAAAATGGTTAATTAACTAATTAAGTGATTTAATCAAGGAATAATAAAATAAAGAAAAGTCACTTGGAGAGAAAAGGTGAATAGAGGGGTATAAAGGAGAGATAGGGGCCTTTATTCTCTCATTATGTGATTGATCATTTTCCCCATTGGTTTGGAGAGCTCTTGGAGCCTTTGGGGTTTGGAGGAAACCCTTGTCTAATTGGTTTTGGTGGTGAAAGATTCCACCCTAGCTAGTCAAGCTTGGTTTCGGTGGTGAGAGATCCACCCTAGCCATTTGGTGGGGAAGATCATTCATATATTCCACTCGTTTCTATTGGAGGGAGAGATCCATATTTTTGTAGTGGATTGGCAGTTTGTAGAGACAGAGTTTGAGTGTAGTTTTTGAGTTCTAGTGCAGGTTGAGTTTCTACTTGGAAGGGGTTGAATCCTTCTCTTGTAGAGATCGAATGTTACTATTGGTCGTGATATTTCATTGTGCAAGATGATTTCATTATTGCAGAGAGAGTTTTCAATTGTGTGGGCCTGTAGAGGCGCTTTTATCATTGCTATCATCTTGAGAGAGGATGATCCAACACCAACAACAACCTACAACACTCTTGGGATATCATATTGAGAAACAAATCACGTGATTTCGTGGGTATCTTCAGTAGCCAAATAGTGCCATTAGTTGCGAGTGTAATCCAAGCGAAATTAATAGAAGAACATGCTCAGATTTGTGAGTGATTTCTATTTTCATTGTACTGTTGGTATTAATAATATTTAAGAGCAAATTTGTAGTGTTTTCTTTGTTGTATCAGTTGTTGATTTTTTCCATTTACATCTCTCTCTCTC
>JASDQU010751485.1:46227-57629 GCA_032191745.1 Picea mariana
AATGATTTAGACAAGAATAACCATGAAACAAGAAGAAACACCAACAATATGCAGAAATTTCCTTACCAATTCCAATAGATAGCAAGATAAACTCTCTTCTACCAAGAAATATTCCACCACAAAGAAATAACAAGAATCCAAGAGAGATAGCACACCACTTCCTTCCAATATACAAGAAACTAGCATCCAAATAGCACAAGAGAGATATAGATGCGATTTTCCCAAGTAGGTTGAAAATTTCAACCAAACTTTATGCAATTCTCAAGTGTCATATGTATCAAATGAAAGTGATAAGGTCTCTTTTTATACATGACCTTCTAAAAAACATTTGTCCACTTAACTTGGGGTAAAACACATATTAGGGAGGGTGACCTTCTAATTTTTTCCTTTACAAATTAAAATTTAATTTTACAAAAGAAGCAAGCCCTACAAGATGATGTAATTCCCTCTAGGGGTGATGCTTTGGCATATTGAGGAAGTTGTTGAGCTATTTGAGGGAAACGTTAGGCCTCTAAAGGAAAATTATTCAAGGTTAAAAGGTCTTCCTCCATCAAAACATGCCAAGTCATCATAAAATCATCCATCACCATCAAACCCTAGCCGTCCAAGTGTGAAATCATGCCCCATAAGAGAAGGATAAGGCCTCCAAAGGAAAATGTTGGGGTTGGGAAAGCTAGTAGTCACCTTCTAGGGATACTCAAGTGCCTTCAAAGACAACATCCCTCATCCAATATTTCCAAAGGAGAGGGGGGAGATCATCCAACCTATGGGATTCCTGCCCCAAGTGAAGGTCCAAGTGACCTTGTTCCTCCATGATCAAGCTTTCACCTGTCATGGACCTGGAAAGACAAGAAAGTACGCCTTCCATGGGTCCAAAAGTCACAATATCATGCCAATTAATGCATATATAATAAAAAACTACCCAAACATGTGCAAAAAATCCCCCCTTTTCAAAATAAACATAGGCTTAAAGACCTTATACAATTTTCCAAATTTAGATATGGGAGGGGTGTCATAGTGCCCTATTGGGTAACCAATTCCTCAAGTAGGGGACGTTTCCAAAGAGAAACTTATCTAGGCCATGTAGTGAATGTGAAGTGGATGGGTTTATACTTATAGGTATTGGGATTCATGACATATAAGGGCTGATATCGTCTCATTTATGGGTGCCTTTGTTGAGGGCTAGCCACACCTCTTTTCTCTTTTTGTTTTTAAGGAATATTTTTTCCAAACCTTTTATTAGCCATTTAATTTGAATGTGTAACCAAGTTGAAGACTATAAGGGGAACTAAAAAGGAAATGAATGGCCCACATAAACTCTACCTTGGTTTGCATGCCTTTACAATTTTAAGAGAATAAGGGGCACTAAAAAGGAAATGCATAGCTCACAAATGCTCTACCTTGGAAAGTTTAAGCAATTGATTAATAATTTATCTTATGGGTCCCTTACTTTTATTTTTTGAGTAGTGTTTCATTTATATTGGGATYCCARGGTGRGCCTTTATTTCATGACGTTCTTGCCAAGRCACCTTCGATCTTAATGGCCTCTTCTTTCCATGAAATKAGGTACATGCCCTTCTTGGTTTAGTAAGCCCCAAAACCTAAAAGTTCGRGAGACATAAAGGATKAAGTGATGKAAGGTGKAAAGTATGAGTGGAAATAGTATGATGACCCTTCAAGGAGACCCTATGGTAGAAACCATTTCATTAAGGGTGGCCACTTACTAGGAAACCATGACACTCACCAGGGTGAAATAGGGAAAAAAGCATAATTTCCAAGCATATGTTTTCAAAATCAAGAAAGGATTCTTTGAAACATGTTAAAATGATTGAATTATTAGAATGACACTTACCACAATACCGAACTTGTTACTTCATGGAGAAAGGCCTGTTTTCCTCTATGATCCAAGCTAGGTGTGGTGGATTTGTCTACTATCAATCAGATGGTGATGTGTGGTGAATGAAGGACTCTACATTCTAGGTTTCCTCTTTGTACACCATGTATACAACCTGAGGGCCTCGAGACATCATCTCCTTAGTTCTCCAAAATGGGGGATAATATTTGGGTCCTATGCGGGGACAAGTACTCGCTGTAGAGTGCATGAAAACATTAACATCTCCTAGTAATACATGTTCCTACACACAATGAAAATAACAAACTATGGATATCTAGGGTGGCTCACTCACCCTTTCTCCATATAATAAAAAATTCAAAATTTCAACTAATATTTTAAAAGAAAATTTTACATTTAACAAAATAATTTTAACTAACATATAATATGATAAAAGAAATGATGTAAATAAACTATGCAATAATTCAAGTAGAGAAAAATGAAAAGTGAGATATGACATGCATATATAAGAAGATGCAACTAATATATTATATGCAAGCAAATGTAAATGCAAGGAAAAGAAAATGACCTACCTACTTACCTAGGGCCTGGGCCGTGAAGAAGTTAGGTTCTTTCTGGAAAATAAAGTTTGAGGATAGATCCATTTACTGGTAATGGCATCTTCCTCCCTTCGCTGGTGGAAAAATAGAATGAATCAGACCTAGATTTTTCTTCAATCTTATATGGTCCCAACCATAGTCTATCAAAATTCTGATGCATCCTAGGTTTCTCCCTTATCTTATCCCATAGTAAGAACAAATATCCTTTATTGAAGTCTCTTTTTCTTTCCTTGCAGTCAAAATTTCCTTTGATTTTCCTTTGGTTCTTTGTCATTTGATCGAAATCCATTCTTCTGGTCTCATCCAGTTCTACAAGTTGGTTGATTCTTCCTTGCAGTGCTTCTTTGTCAGTGGTGAAATGTTGGGCTAGTTGAAAGGCCAAAATATGAATATTTATGGGAAATAATTCCTCCATATCCTAGACTAAGGAAAATGGGTTTTTCCAATAGAATTTTTAATTGTTGTGTAGCCTTCCAAAAGTGCATACTTGATTTTTCCATCCCAACTCTTCTTATTTTCTCCAACAATTTTCCTCATGATATTCATGATGTTTTTATTGTTGGACTCAACCAAACCATTCCCCTAAGGATATTAGTTTGACAAGTGTGATAGAACAATACCATACCTGAAAAAAAATTCATTCAAGGCTACTGAGCTGAAAGCCTTAGCATTATTGATGGAAATTTTAGCAGGAACACCAAACATGGTGATTATCCTTTCTTCAAGGAAATTCATCACCACTTCTTATATTGATTTTTTCATTGTGATGGTCTCTATCCAGCTATCAGGACCCATCAATAACCATTACTAGAGTTTTCCTTAAATTCACCGAGGAATTCCAACCCCCATTATTGAAAAGGTGCTTCCACCACTACTGGATTTTAAAGGAAGTCTAGGCAATAATGGTTTTCCTGAAAAGTATTGACAAGGTTGGAAGGATCTAACACATTTATGTGTGTTGGAAAATATATTATGCCAATAATATCCAGCCCTCTAGATTTTATGATCAGTGGTGTGGGCGAAAAAATTACCTCTACAATGTCTTGAATGGAGCTAAAAAATTATATTATTTGATTCCTCTTTGTTTACACATATAAGGATCAATCCATCGAGATTTATCCATCCAAGACCCTCATTTGTAAGGAAATACTTCATGGATTTGAGCCTCAAAGCCCTTATTTTTTTTTATCTATTATACATTCGGGACATGTAAGATTCTTTAAATAATATATGATATATGAATACCATTCATCATTCTCGATTTCCCTTATAACAAAATTTACATGTTCCTTTTATCGTACTTCGATAGCTTCTTGATTCCTTTAGTGAGATCACCTTTATTATTTTAGAAGGTTTTATTTCTAGGTCATACTCTTGGATTTGTGACATCCACTTTCCCCTCAAACCAAGGCAATCATGTTGAGATAAAACATCCTTTACTGCTAGATAAGGGACAAAGGCTATAATCTTGCTATACCCCATGTACATTCTGAAATGCTTGAGAGACTTGACTATGGCATAATCTTTTTTATAAGTAATTGTATAATTTAGTTATGATTCCCTAAGTACTTTGCTCCTGAAATAAATCAATTTTTCCTCTCCTTCATCATTTTTCTGTAAAAGGAGCCCTATGATGGTGTCGTTTGAGGAAAATGATAAAATGATAAAGTCTTTAGTAAAATATGGGCACACCAAAATTGGTGCAACAATTATAGCCTCTTTGATATGTTGAAAATCCTTTTTTATGTTATCATCCCATTCGAAATGGGTGCCCCCCTTCAACAAGCGATTTAGGGGTTTGACAATCTCAACGAAATTTGGTATGAATCTTCTTATGAAATTAGTTTTACTGAAAAAATATTGTAAATATTTCTTATCTTTAGGGAGTTGAATCTTCTTGATTGCTTCGATTTTGGAAGGATATACCTAAATTATGTCCTTGGATATGATATGTCCCAAAAAATTTCCCTTATCTACCCCCAAAATTGATTTCTTAGGGTTGAGAGAGACACCATACTCTCTACATCTCTTAAATATTTCCCATAGATGGTGAATGTGTTGAGTTACATTCTTGGAAATAGAAGTCGGATCGTCTTGGTAAATCTCTATAATCTTTCGTAATAGATCCTTCAAAGCGTAGTACATGGAACGCTGAAAAGTAGACCCAACATTAGTCAATCCAAAAGGAATACATAAATAATTATAGGTTCCCCATGGGGTGGTGAAATAAGTATTGAGTTGATCATCCTCTCTTTCCAACACTTGGTTATATCCTAAGAAAACAACAAGCATATACACCATCTCTACTCCCGTAACCCTTTCTAGGAGATGATCCATGTTTGGTAAAGGGTAATTATATTTGAGGGATGCTTGATTCAAATTCTTGAACTCAACACACAAAATGATGTCACTAGTCGTCTTTCAGATGACTACAGGGTTGGATACCCAATATGAGTATATGATAGGTTCAATTATCCCTGCTCCCACAATTTTTTGGAAATCCTTCTTAGCTTGGGGTGCAATATTAGGGTTGATCTGGCTTAATTTCGGTCTAAAAGGTTTCACACCCTCTTTGAGAGGGATAGCATGTTGTATGAAATCTTCACGGTAAGCTTTCAAATCCTCATATGACCAAGAAAAAACATCCTCAAGTTCTCTAATGAGGGCTAAAAAATATTTTCTTTCAACAGGGGTTGTTCCTTTTCCCACCTTCACTAATTTTGGAGAAACATTAGTGCCAATATTAAATTCTATAATATCATCTTATCTCCTATTAGTCTATTTCCCTTTATACAAGTCATTCTAATCAAACATCGTTTCTAGGGGAGCCAATATTCTTGACAAGGAATCATCGGGAAAGTCTATGACCTTGATGTCTCCTTCTTAATTTAATAAGTTTATCTGAGTTTATGAAAACTCACCTTCATTTTGGAGAAATCACAAGATCTTCTTTTCG
Source organism: Picea mariana (assembly GCA_032191745.1). Taxonomy (NCBI): domain Eukaryota; kingdom Viridiplantae; phylum Streptophyta; class Pinopsida; order Pinales; family Pinaceae; genus Picea; species Picea mariana. The sequence goes on from JASDQU010751485.1 coordinate 51,635, forward strand.
TCATAAAAAAATTGTTAGTGTTCTTAGTTGTTCGTGATTGAAGGTCTGATGTTTACCTCCACCTTGTAATGGAAAGTTTCCTCACAGTGTTGTAGGGTAGAGGAAGAAATAGCCAAAGAAAATGCCATGGAATTTTCCTCTCTAGGGGATGTATTTGATTTAAAATTCAACGAAACTTTTCATAGCATCCCAAATGGAATCCCTATATTTCCTCATCCTTAGTTTCTTGGTGGTAAAATTTCTCTTAACTTTGGAAATGGTCAAGTATTAATCTCATCTTACATGTAAGGATAAGATATTCATATCTATGGCGAGATTCAAACCTAAGAGAAGAGCCTCATACTCAAAAATGTTATTAGTGCAATCAAACTCTAGCCTATATGAGAAATAGGTAACTCCTTTGTCTGGAGAAATTAAGACTATTCCATCCCTCAAACCTACACTTGAATGTACCCCATCGAACTCTAAATCCAAATGCTCGATGTTTTTCTCTTTGTCCTAAAATAGAGAGTTTGATAAGATGCACATGTAGTCAATGTCTTTTCTAACAATGTGGATTTGATGTGACAAACTATTGGAGATCTGATTTTTTCTGTGACGGGGCCTCAGGGTACAGGACAACAGGATCCCCATTGGCATTTGGGATGATGATATAAGAATAGTTCTAGTGAATGCTCCCTCTCATTTCACTTACCCAATCCCTTAACAACAAGAGGTCCCATTATTATGACACATCAATGAACATGAAATCTATAAGGAAAGATATGTTCAAGGATTGGTCAAAATTTCTTCCAAATATTCAATAATTCGATAGATCAAATTTTTTCTCAAATACATGTTATAAATGTTCTTGTAAGTCCATGTTATCCTTAATCTGATTTTTTTGGAAGAATGCATTGTCATGACATTTTCGGAAGACTCAAATTTCAAAGTGTAGTTGTGGAAAGATAGGTGATTTATGTTCAAGGTAACGCGAAAAGGTGGGTGACTTTAGATTTTACCAACATGGATGATTACATGTAAATATTCTTTCTATCGTTGCTTTCTTGATTGAAATTGATGGAAATTGCCTCTTCCAGTTTGTGGAATTGAGGGAGGAATCTTTGGGAATGTCTCAAAAACTCTTCTTCAACCTTTTTTGCTGTCAAAACCTCTTCAATGTCTAAATTTCTCCTTGTGATAGACATAGATTTCTTAGTATCACATGGTGCCCTTTTTATTTTTGTGGATTTAAGAATGTGATTAATAGCTTCAACATTAAATATTCTTTCTTTTGTTTCAAGATATGTCTTGGTAACGCATAGAACCTTGATATAATGTGTGGTATGGACAAGATGAATCACACAACTTGCCTGCATAGTGCCTTATGGGAAATCATTATTGTGATGATGGGAAGAAGTCGTATTTTCATATATTTCAATCAGGGGAGTGGGATACTTTTTTACTATTAGAGAGCCATAAGGATCACTTATAGTCTGCATGTAACTTCATAGAATGGTATCCTTAGGGGGTTTGAGACTCTAAGGAAAACTCTTCACAAGGGTATTAAGCCTATCATTGAAATCCCTAATATCCTTAGCTAGTTCTCTTTTACAATGGTAGAGTTAATCATAAAGGGATACAAAATATTCCTTCTTTGGGAATATTCTAATGAAAAGGATTTGGAAAATGTATCAAGTGGTAATTTCCTTTGGTGTGATACTATCATACCATTCCTTGGCCTTTCCCATGAGAGATAAGGAAAAAAGTTTCAGATGTACGTCTTCGTACTCACCATAGTAGTGGAGAGCACTTGCAAAGGTGTCCAAATGTTGTTGGACTAGGGTAGATTCATCACTATATAAGGTGGGAAGCCATTATTTAAAACCGTTTGGTATTTTATTAGGTGATCCATGGATTCTTGTGACATCTAATGTCTTATACATGTTTTTCACCCAAGGTTCATGGAATACACTCACGATGGCATGCATGGCTGAGGGAGAGACTGGTGAAGGTGGAAGAACACCTGATGTGGGTGAAGAATAAGGACTAGGAGGAATAGTTAAAGGTTTAGGATGCTTAGGTATAGATCTAATATGTTTAGGTACATGCAGAGGGCTAGGATAGTCCCTCCCTCGGGTTCGTGTCATGATGGAATCGCCAGATGGGCCTTTTGAGAATATTATCAAGAATGGTAAGGGAACTTCCGTCAAATGGAGTCATCGGGAAACCTATGGGTAAAGGATTTTGGATCAAATATTTCCAAAGTGTCGTTAGGGTCTAAAAGAGGATTCAAAATCCTCCCCGACAATGATGCCAAAATGTTATCACACAATCTGTATATTGGGAAAATCCCATCCCAATCCATGGAACAGTGACAACTATGGGAGTACCTACCCACTATAACCTCAGATAAACACTCCCCTAGCTTTAGTGATGATGAAATCACCACAAGGGGGAATCCTGGTGACCCTAGGGGGATTGATATTGAAAGTGAAATGATGACGAGTGAAAACCATATAGGTAATGTTATCCCCATTTTGTGGATTAATAAGGATATTATGTCTCGAGGCCCTAAGTTTTTAGATATGGAGTTTTAAGAAGACTATATAGCCAGTATTACCCTTTTTCACAATTGGAAACCCCTATCACTACCATAGGTGGTCACAGATTTACAGATGGAATCTACCACATTAGATAGCTTTAGAAAGGTAGTGGGCTTGATCCATGAGTTACAATTCAGTATTATGGTGATAATCATTTCAATATTTAATAGAATTGAGTATGTTGTATCTTATATTTCTCTAGATTTCATGATATATGCTTGGACATTATGCCTTTTTCCCTGATTCAACTTGGTTGTTGACATTGTTCCCTAGTAAGTGGTTTTCCTTGGGGATGGGTTTTCTACTAATAAATCCCTTAAAGAGCCATCATACTGTTCCATACCATACTTACTAGTTTCCATCATTATTCCCCTCCATTTCCTTATCTCTCGAGATTTGAGGGTGTATTGACCCAAGAAGGGGTTGTCCGTCATTCTATGGGAAGAAGGGGATGAAGGCCCAGAGGGATTGATGCTAAGTAAAATATAAAAGCCTTGTATGAACCTTCCATATGGTTCACCCAGGGATCACCCAAGAAAGAAGTGAAACACTTATCTTTGAGTAAAGGGGACCCACAATATAATAAATAATTCTTAAAAGGATAGTTGAAGGATAGGAGGTCTCATCATGAGATGACCTATCATGTCCATGAATATCTAGTGGTATGACATTGTCATCATCTAGTCACAAAACTAGGGTAATGGCTCTCAATTGCATGGCTGAGAGAAAGGGGGTCTCATCACGAGCCACCTTTCTCATTTTCACTAGGTGTTTGTGGATGACATTTACATTATCTGATCATCACACTAGGGCAAAGACCTTCAACCTCTCCTTAAAATTATGAAAGAATGAAAGAATGGAAATTAATGGGCTTGGAAAAAGTGCATTGCGGATGAAGGTACCACAATCCCTCTACAAAAAAACCCATGTATGAGACACTGTGACCGCTTGTATGTCATGATCCCTATGCCCTTTGAGTCTTGACCCCAACCACTTCATCCACTTTACATGGCTTAGAGAGGGATGTCTTGGAAACTCTCCTTGATTTAGGGAAAAATATACCCAATAGAACACCTCGTCAACCCTCCCATATTCAAGCTTGACAAGTTACAAAGTGTCCTTGAGAAATTAATTGTTTGATATAGTGATGTTTGATGCACATTCTTAGGTGGATCATTTATTGATTGGATTCACTTATCATGATGTTATGACTTGATATCCTTGTAGGGCGTGCTCATTTGTCTTTGTAGGACCTAGTTGGTGGAAACTTTTGGAAGAACAAGCCTAGCTTGGGCTTCCATGGGTTGAAAGCCCACAGGTTGGATGCCAAGGGTCCACATGATGGATCACAGATATCAAATATTGAAATCCTAGAGGACAACTTGATGGACCTAGACCATGCTTCACTTGCCAAATGATTTTCATAGGAGAAGAAAAATGTCATCTCCTAGGGCATGATGTCACTTTTGGGGGCTAGGTTTTGGTGGTGATGTAGCCACTCATTGACACATGGACGTTTTGAGGAGAAGAAGGTTTTCACCTTGAGGATATTTTCTATATTCTTAACATGTGGCCTTTGGAGGCCTACCCATGCTTCTCCAACACCAACGACTTCTTCTAAGTGGAAAAACATCCCCTAAAGGGGAGAGATCCATGTAAAATTAGGGTTTTATTTGTGAAAAAGTGAAACTTTAAATGAATTGTTTAATATTACTTTGTTAAAGGGGGGAATATTAGGGTTTTTGACCCCTAGTCTTGTGGTTTATCCCTTAATTTATGGACAAGTCACCTTAGTGACATTTTGTATAAATAAGAGATCATAAGATCTCATTTGGATATAACTATCCCTTTTGTGAGAGAAATTGTGTTGGCATAGGGGCAGACCCAAGGTTCAATGTAACAACAACGCACCAACACAACCCTAACTATCGGCCCTTTCGAAAACACCTACGAAGCAAATGAAGTATCACCGGAGGTAGAAGCAGGGGTGGTTGTGAGACTCAGGTGTCTACAACTTTAGCTGGGACATAAGTCTGTGATTATATCACTTACAAATCACTTAGAATTGATCATTCATCAATATTCAACCCTTATTATACTTCGCAGATAACACAAAGCATCACAACATTCACTTAGATCTAAGGTATCTTAGTATTTAGCAACAGTAAAACATATCAGATACAATAGATCAACACTAAGCATCTTCATACATATTAGATCTACTATTCATACACATCTAATGGAGAAATAAGAATAAGTATATCCATCTATATATATCAAATCACTTTGCAAAAGCATGGATAAACACACCAAGTCAAAACACAAAGCATAACACACGGATTTGCATGGTTCACCCCCACTCTGGGCTATGTCCACCAACTCTTCTTCTTTATTAGCATCTTCAATTGGTTACAAGAATGGAACCACCAAAACCTACTGTGCATAGGACAAAAGATCTACGCAGCTTGCTAGATACTTCTTCCTTGCCTTACATCACAAATCCTTCTATATATCCACACAAGGACTTGCAATAATATCTATAAGCCTATAGAATGCACAACACCTCGATCACACAGATCCCACTTGGCATGTAGCCTATATTACATAGATACAATACTCTACTAGATGCCTAGATGTCTATTTATACATTTACAAAAGTGGTCCTAAGCGTGGGTGAACCCATGGGCCGACATCCCTTTCCCATTACATATTCCAAAAACCCAAAATGGGCGGAGATCCCATGATCTCTTCTTTGTCTGGCGCTCTATCTTTGACAGGCTATTGAAGTCCCAAAAATGGTCAATCATGACCAAGATTATTCCAAAACTTGGTCAAGGGACAACAAGCCCCCAACACTCACTTGTGACTCGTCCCGAGTCACTCTGGTCTGAGCAATTTTTCTTCGAATGCCTAAATCTTGGATGGAGATGCTTTGAATTGTTGTAGTGCTACTGCCTCTTGCTTAGTGAACTCCTGGATGAGTGCGTCATTGACTGGTCCTTCTAGGCATTGTTCTGATTCACTCACAACCTGTTCAAGTTCTATTCCTTGGTTTTCAACTTCAGTGAATAGTTGACATGCCTTCTCTTGCACTAGTTGAAGTCGTTGAGAGACTTCCATTAATTTACTCTGAATCGTGTGGATCTATTTCTGGGTTGTGCATTGCTCTGGAAACCTCTTCATTCTTTTGACTGGTGACAAGAACTTCAGCTGTGCTTGTAACATATTTGCATGTTGCTTTGCTTCTTGGAGTTGTGATTCCAATGCCTGCAACTCTGGGTTCTTTGTGAGGGTATCATATGTCTAAGAACTCCTAGAAGTTAGCTTCTTGCATTTCAATTCAAGGGATTTTAATCTTCCAATTTCTCTGTGGGAATTTGCCTCTCTCAGGTCTCTTATATCTTGAGGGG
>JASDQU010751485.1:62967-96072 GCA_032191745.1 Picea mariana
TCCTTGGTTTCTTTGACTTATCTGAAGACCCAGAAAGAAGGATGGTTCTCCAAGTAATGACATTTCAAATTAATTCTTCATGTCCTTTGCAAATTTATGGCTTAACCTGTCATCAATACTTCCAAAAATAATATCATCAACATAAACTTCAATTAATAAAATACTATCTTGAGTTACCTTGATGTAGAGGTTGTTGTTCGCACTTCCTTTTCTGAACCCTTCCTGTTATAGATATTTATCTAGTCTAGAGTACTGTGCTCTATGAGCCTGTTCTAGACCATACAGGGACTTCTTTAATTTACAAACATAATATGTGTTCTTTGACAACTGAAATCATTTTGGTTGTTCAATGTAAACTTCTTCTTCAATTTCCCCATTCAAAAAAGTTGATTTTACGTCAATATGATACACTTTAATATTTTTGGAGCATGCATAAGATAAAAGAAATCGGATTGCTTCCATTCTGGCAACTGGGGAAAATGCCACTTCAAATTCGATTCCTTCAACCTGTGCATATCCTTTACATACCAATCTATCTTTTTTCCTTGTAACATGTCCATATTCATTCAATTTATTCTTGTATAGCCACTTTGTGTCGATCAAATTCTTATCCTTTGGTCTTGAACCAATTCCCAAGTGTCATTTTTATCTATTTGATCCAATTCTTCATCCATGGCCTTAATCCAAAATTCATCCTTGATAGCCTCTTCAAAAAAGGTTGGTTCAATTGTATATGATAGTGCTAGGTGCGTTTGTTCTGGTGAACAGATTTTTCTTCTAGTCTCAACTCCTGCATCTTTGTTTCCGATAATCTGATCTGAAGGATGATTATTCTGTACTCGTCTTCTAGGTGTCTTTGGAGGGACTTGCTGAACTTGCTCTTCTACTTCTGTCAGATCCTCTTCATATTCTCCTTTTAATTATTTTTCATCTTCTTCTTCTTCTTCTTCATAAAGTTGTTCGATTGATTGATTTTCTTCTAACTTTAATTATTGACTACCTTATTCATCAATTGTTACGTTGATGCTTTCCACAACTTTGTTCAATCTTAGGTTGTAACTCTAGTATTCATTTCTTGTACTTGATTAACCTACAAGTACTTCTTTGTCCACACGAGAGACAGACTTTCCCATTCTTCCATCTTCTCTTTTGATGTATCATTTTCTTCCAAAAACTCTAAAGTGCTTCACATTTGTTGGTCTTCCTTTCCATAGCTTGTAGGGAGTTTTGTCAATGTAGTTTCTGAGCATTAATCTATTTTGAATGTGAACTATTGTATTCACTGCTTGTGTCCAAAAGATATCTATCAATTCGGAATCCATTAGCATTGTTTGATCCATTTCCTATATTGTCCTATTCTTTCTTTCAACAACTCCATTCTGTTTAGGTGTCCTAGCAATAGCGAAAATCCTTTTTATTCCATGCCTACTATAGTATTCCATAAATTCATTTGAAGTTAACTCTCCTCGATTATCAAATCTCAAGCATTTGATTTTTAAATCCATTTCATTTTCAACCATTTCCTTGAAGTTTTCAAAATCTTCTGACTTATTCATGAGAAAACAAACTGTAGTCATTCTTTTATAATCATCAACTAATAACATAAAGTATTTCTCACCTTTTAAACCCTTTTTTGTAGTTGGTTCAACTAGATCAGTATGCACAATTTCTAGTGGTCTTGTCGTTGAATATTCTTTTGATTTAAACCTAGTCTTTGTTTTCTTTCCTTGTTGACAATGCTTGCATAAAGTGTTGGTTGGTTTTGTGATCTAGGGAATTTCTCTATCTGCTTCCCTTTTTCTAACTTTGACAAGGTTATCAAAATGTATGTACACAACAAAACCTTTCCTAGGCAACACTTTTCATTTCCAATTTCACTTAATACATATATGTTGCTTGAAGTTCTCACAGCTATTGCAATCAATTTTCCTGAACCTTCTTTTCTTATCTCGCACTTTGGTGAATAGAAAGTAACTTTATGACCTTGGTCACACATTTGACTCACACTTAGAAGATTATGTTTCATATCTTCTACTATTAGAGCATTTTATGCCTTGGTATTCTTGTTCTGAATTCTGATTGTGCCTTTTCCATTGATTTTAGTTGAATCATCATTTCTGAAGGAGACTAATCCATCTCTTTCCTTTCTTAATGTAAGAAACCTGTCTCTATCACCTGTCATGTGTTTTGAACAGTAATTGTCAACATACCAACCACATTTATTTTGCTTGCTTGTAGAGAGAGTGTGCATTCTTCATTGCTATACTTATTCTACTTTATTATCCATGTCCTTTTATGAGGTTCCTATCTATGACTGTTGTTGTTATGTTGTGGTTCTCTAGGAGGGATTGTCATTCTAAAATCTTTGGGAATGTGTCCAAAGTTGTTACATTTGTAGCATTCCATTTCAATTCTCAAAGATTCGAACCTGTTGTAACTTCTTCTCTGTGTTTCACTAGGCCTTCTTGGATAACCCTTTTGTGTATGACTTTCAAATTTTTTTATGTTCATGTTTTTATCTCTGCAATTCAAAGCTTTATGTCCAAAATTATTACATGCATAACATAAACCAAAAAAGATAGTTTGATACCTTGGAGTTGAAGATATTCTGAAAGGAGGTACTCTTATGAATCATTCTTCTTCCTGATGCCAATTTGTTTCTGTCAGTCACTGATTCTGAAATATGCATCTTCTTGATGGAGGAGTGTCCCTGTAATTTTCTTTGTAGACCTTCCTATCCCCTTCGATTGTTTTTGCATAGATTTTTGGATATGTTTCTTTTTCTGTTGTTTTGGAGCTTGATCCCTTTTTCATCTGATTTTATCCAAGTCCAGACTTGTCATGATGAGGTTTTTGATTGTTGATAATGTCATTCAAAAGTTTTGAGTTGTTCTTCATATTTTTCTTTTGAAGATCCTTTCTTAATGTGACAATTTGTGCTTCCAAATTTCCAACGATCATGTCTCTTTCTTCTAGTTGTTCTTTGAGTGCTTCTTCAATTCTTTTATCTTCTTCAATTTGAACCTTCAAATTTGTGATCATTTTTTCTAGTTCCTGAGTGTCTTCTTTCTTGTCTAGTTCTTCTTATAGTTTCTTGTTTTTCTTATTTTCTCTTCTGATAACTTCTATGGCACACAACAATTCTTCTCGGTAGTCAACTTCTACCTCTTCATATTCTTATTCAGAGTCTTCTTTATCAGAGTCTTTTATTTCCATGAATAGAACTCTTTCTGTCTCACTGTCACTGACTTCATCTTCATCTGATGATGAGATGTCTTCTTTGGTGCATAATCTTTTCTTGAAAACTTTCTTTGTGGTTATTTTGCCTTTATATGTTTGTTTTCTCTTTGAGTAACCTTTATCATTTCTCTTTTTCTTATGAGGACATTTTTTAGCAAAATGACCAATACCATCACAATTAAAACAAATCAAAGGAATATTACCTATATACCTATCATTGGTTCCCTTGTTCAATCTTCTGAAAAAGTTGGTCGCTTCTTCATCATCTTTTGAAACGTCGTTGTTGCTGCTATGTTCTTTTTGTTTTTTCTTTTTCCTTTTGATTTGACGTTTTGGATGCTTTTAAGGATACTTCTTTTATATCTAGATTTTCCTGTTCAATTCTCATTTCATATGCTGTGAATATTCGATGTAGTTCGTCCATGCTTATTGAGTTTAGATCTGCTCTTTCTTCTAGTGCTAATATCTTAGGGTCAAATCTCATAGGAAGAGATCTTAGTACCTTTTGAACAATCACATATTCTTTTATTTCTTCTCCCAATCCCAAGATTGCATTTACTGTTTCATCGACTCGTAAAAAGTAAGATGGAATATTCTCATCTTCCTTCATCTTTAGTTGTTTGAACTAACATCTGTAAGTTTGAATCTTTGCTACTTTGACTTTTGAATCTCCTTCATAAATATTTCAAAATTTGTCCCAAATCTCTTTAACAGATTTACAATGTGCAACTTTGGTGAATACCAATTCTCCAAGACCATTCATAAGTGCATTTTTGGCTTTGGAATTATTCTAACTAAGTTTCACAGCTTTGTCATTTGTCAGTGGAACTGCTGGTGATGTGTATCCATCTACAATTAATTACCAAATTTCAAATCCTTGTTCCTGTATATATGTCTTCATCCTTATGCTCCAGAATGCATACTTCTATCCATCAAACTATGGTATTCCATTTTTATACATTTTTTTTCTCTCCATGATCTACCTTTCAGTGGTTAAACTAATTTCTGAAGGAACCCGTTTTGATAGCAATTGTTGGATTACTGATAGGGGGGTGAATCAGTAATAGAAAAATCTAATCCTTTTTAACCATATAATGAAAGTGTTATATCAATGTAGCATTATCATCCAATATTTGCAGAGTAAATAAACAATGAAAAAATGAACAATCATAGATGTACATAGTACACCAGTGTTTTTATGTGAAAACCCAAAGAGGGAGAAAACCACATAATGGTTTTTCTTATATGTCTTGAAGAATTACATTCATTGGAAGTACCAACTTCCTTTGTTTTCCAGTTGCAACTGGAAGGAGGCTCCAACCCCCTAGTTTCTTAGGCTACAACCTGAGGGAAGCTCCAACTCCCCAATTCTCTGGCTACAACTAGAAGGAGGCTATAACACCCTATGTTCTCTGGCTACAATTAGAAGGTGGCGAAAACCACCTATCCTTGCCTCGTCCAACTGGCCTGATGTATAAGTAGAATTATGGAACCACTGTCACACTATCACTGTGAGATATACTACTGTAAACATGTACCAATAACTTAAACCATGCATCAACTTGTACCTCAACCTGTAATCAACCTATACCATAAACAAGTGCATCAACCATGCACCAACCTATACCTCAACCTCAACCAAAAGCCCTCATCAATTTCATCATCCAAATATTATTTGTAAATATGTAATAAACCTAGTGTATATGATCACGTACTTGCAAACCTTCCTTAATTTTAACAACAAGAGAATATCATTTTCATCAAACTTTACTTTAGTCTCGCATGACTAGTTTTGGATTAGTCAACAACCCTAACTTGAAATAATCATAACTATGTACCTGTAATGAATAAAGATTTGAAAATAGTACACAATGTTCTTTAGTGTGTTTAATGTAATTCCTTCAGGTGTCACTACTTGGAACCTTTCAAAAAAGGATTTATAGAAAAAATGGCATACCTTGTTGAATTCTGGCATATTCTAGAGAGAGAACTTGTAGAGCATGCTCCGCACAGAATATTTGTTGTATGGATATGAAAATTGTACACATAATACTATAGACTGTACTCTAACCAACGCATTTTCTCTTACTAAATTTGGATCTGTTATGAAGAAGTTATGATGTTTTAACCTGAAACACCTGTTTTAGATTAGTTTCAGGACTAGCCACAAACCCTATTTTCCACAGAGTGTAAGTCCAAAAATACAATGACCGACAAGATGAAATTTGTACCACAACTACTTGTATATGTTTCCTCAATGGCCTTCCAATTTCATAGTCCGGATCATTCTATAAAAAAAGTTATTTCGAAAATGGTGAGATGACCTGTAAATAACATACCTTAGAAAGCATCATCAAAATAATTTATCCTCTTTTGAATTTTGGCCTTATTTACTTCACCTTCCCTCTAAGATTCAGCTTAGATATCCTTTGGTTACCTCAATCACCTATAGATATTCAATATACTCAAGTGTAATTGAAATGAGAGAGCCTTGCCTCTTATTTATACTTTCATGTAGCTTCTTTAGAAGCATATTCTATACCACTTTGTCCACATAGTCACCTATAGCCACTTTGCCACATAGTCACATAGTCACCTATGTCCAACTTTTCCCAAATTGCCACTTGTCCATATATCCAATAGCCACTTGACTACTTAACTCATTTTCCTAATTTTAGGATTAACCTTCTTATAACCACTTTCCATAATTAGAAAGTTCTCCATTTAATTTATTATTTAAATAGTCCTCCTTGACTTTATCACTTCAGTTTATTATTTAAATAATCCTCTTTGATTTTGTCACTTCACTTTATTATTTAAATAATCCTCTTTGACTTTGTCACTTCACTATATTATTTAAATAATCATCTTTGACTTTGTCACTTCACTTTATTATTTAAATAATCCTCTTTGACTTTGTCACTTCACTTTATTATTTAAATAATTTATTTTTTGCAATCACTTTGACTTCTTTGACCTTTTGGGGCTTCAAGCCAACATATGAGGGTCCTCCAAATTCATAAGGCCATAACTCTCAAACCGTGAGGAGTTATGTGACGTTCCACATACCACCAGAAATGGCATGACATGTACTATCCATATAGAATAGTCTTACATGAATATATATAAAGACTAATACCATTATATAACAAACAAAATTGGGTCCATTACCCAAACCTTTGTTCTACCGAAATTCGCTACCAGACTTTCTTCAAGGGTTGACATCAATGACAACCAACCCAATTAATCAATATTTTTTGCTCTCGTGGGTAGAGGGGGTTCCCCTTTGTGGTCCATGGGGATGTCGACTAAAAATAAAAGTGAGTCCCAGTCCTTGCGCATTCGCTTCAATTCCTCAACTATTAACAACTTGATTAATGAGATGTCCTTCTACTGTTTTTCTTTGGCTTGGACGTTGTCTGCCATTTCTCCTAGACTTTGGTGAAAGAATAAAGGTAAGTTCAAAGGCATCTTCCCTGTGAAATTCATTAGCATCCTAATGTGATGTGGGTATATTTTTTCATACCTTATTTCACAGGTGAAATACTTTCTAATCACCTTTAGGAGTTTCTGAAAATGCTCCTGTAGATACCGACTTAGAACACCCAATTTGATTTTCCCATTCAGGTAGTTTGGTTTGATGAATTATTCATAGAATAGCATGTCCAAAGGCATGACCTTAGACCACCTGTCTCCTCACAGATGGATCTTCGTCATGACTGACAGAGTTTCCTCCATCACCTGGAATGTGATTCCTACAATAACCGCATGGAACCCATTAAATCTGAGCGCGAACTGTTCTGCCAGTTTCACATTGTATCCATGGATTTTATCGCAATAATGCATGCATCCGACATGTTGAAAATATGCCCTAGAATTTGGATCTCCGTTGATCAATGCCAAGTCTTGAGGCTTGAGCCTCACAGCTCTGCCACTTCGCGCCCTCTTCCATATGTCTTGGGATGTTTCCATGGTGCAACGTGTGTTTGTTATACGTGCATGGTAAATGAAAGATGAACCCTCTTTGCGTGACAAGTGGATAATGGTATTCTTAGCCGAGACCTGTCGGAGGGGCGGTGGAAAAATCTTTGCGCGATAAGTGAAAATGACTTTAGGGATTCACTGTGTGGCCCCCAGGCACCATGAATATTCTCGGTGTAGGAATAGGTTGAGGTTGTGATAATGATAATGATAGGCTCATCGTAGCAGGGAAGCGAGACATAAATTAGAGCACGACAAGGAAAAAATATGAGGATGAAAGGATGACCGTGAGAGGAATTGTCGCCCGACAAAATAGCTTGTGGAAAACTTTGACTAGCTCCAAATTGTGATTTAAGACGGAAAAAACATGACAATATTGATTGACTAGGTTCATGACACAGATGATGGAAATTGACTTTCTCGTAACGAGAAAAATTAGGACTTGCAGGAAAAATCATAGACAAAGCATAAAATCATATGGTAAAAGAGAAACACAAAGAGTGACTGGCATTTATAACTGAATGGGTGAGGGATGGAATCATGATAGAGGATGCTAAATCCATGGTGATGAGAGTTTTTGAAGCAGACTAAATATTTGTGCAGCACACTCGCGCGATGGGTACACTTCAGAGTGTGCAAAGTACACATGATAAGAGCTGCAAAGTATACATGATATGAGCACCGTGATTTATTATCCTTTCTAACTTCATAATTAGGTGATGATGGTCATTATATCTGTCGACATGACCCTTACTCTAACAACTTTCCTTGACCTTTAATACATAACATTCTTCTTTCTGTCAGGACCCGGCCTTTTGGGAAAACAAATTTACAATTCACACATGATTGATTATGACGCCCTTTCCTGACTCTAAGGCCCATAACATCCACTTGATGACTTCGACCCATTCGTTGTTCAATACTTGACCTCACGCGCTTTGACACATGGACCATGTCTCCTCTAGGACTTAATCAAACTGAAAAAACGATGGGGCTAACAGATCTCTTGCCTGAAGTTGGTTTTCTACATTGAGAGGATTCTTCCCCTACTAGGACGTCCCCTCTCTCTCACTACTTTAATTTATGTTAAAACCCCTAACCTACAACCATTAGGGCTGTTCTAACCTAGATAGATAACTAAACCTAACTTGTAATACCCCTAGGCCGAACCCAATTGTAAATGTAAATACAAATGTATGTAAGCTGGTGAGTTGTTTTGACATCATTTTTGTATGCACCTTCCATGGTATAGTGCACGCATGTACTGTGTAGTAAAGTGATGAAGTGTGCATATTCTAGGATACCACGCGCAACAACTTAAGTGTACGTGATTTTGGGGTCAGGGAGCCTTTGTGTATATGTTGTGTTTTATAATTTGGTGAGACAGTTTGTGATGATTAGGCCGGAGAGCCTAGATTTTAAAGTTCAGTGAGACTATTTTTGTATATGTCTCATTATTAATATAAAATACATTGTTGCACGCAGACCAACCATGATAAAAGAGTATGGGGAACTAAACTCCACTAGTTAGGGAAAGGGGGGGGATACAAGTTAAGGAAAAGGGGCTAAGCTAGGGAGCTTAAGCCAAAAATGAATGTTATATTAATGTTTCTTAAGTATAAAGTATGGATAATTATTTTATTCTAAGTTCTAAGGATGGGGACAAGTGGGCCAAAGTATCTCCCAACATGACAAGTGTCAAGTTGGGAACATTCATACATATAGTTTGGACTTAGTTCATTTTCCATCATTCAGTCATTCAGTTAATCATTCCATGACCATTCACTCACTGATTCAACTTTCCTTCGTACCTTCCTGTCACTGTACTTGAACTTGTATTCATAACCATACCTGTTGGTGTACCTAGTTAGCTTGTGAGTTGGACTGAAGAAGTGGGCTATCAGGCCTGTGGGATATTGAAGAGGCGGGTTGTCAAGCCCATGAGCAATCTCTCTGGGTGAGAGAATTGCTAGAAATTGATTTCCAAAGGTGCTAGACTGTAGCTACATGGATTTGAGACTTCCTGTCTGGCATGTTGTTGAAGCCCAGAAAGGAAGTGGGGCCGCTGAAGGACTATTGAGCAGAGAAGGGGCACACTTCCTGGGGTGGGACATACATGTGGGGAATGAGGCAATGTATACTGTTAGTTTAGGTTGACACTTGTGACAGAGTCTTTCCTATTGTCTGAGATAGTCAGCCTGGTTAGGAATCCCTTTACCAGGTGAAGTTTAGTCCCATCTCAAGGGCGACCCACTGCTGAGAGTGATGAGCAGTGTGGTCTAAGGCTGGGAGGTTCATGGAAGGTTTGCACATAGTTGGTGATATTATTACCAAGATAAGTGTCAAATGTGTGATAAATTTACATGTTGCATTATTATTTATGTGTTTATTTTATGGGTTTATCCTATGTATGGTTTATAAATGTCTTTATATTTATGGGTAATTCCTGTATATGTTGCATGTATATGTTTACTATTATTTTAGTATGAATCTGTGCATTTACAGAATGTATTTTTTTGTTTATGTTTTATATACAAATTTTCACAAGAGTTCTATGTGTATATTTTTTAATTTCTTGCAGTTCAAAAAATTTATGTGGCATAACTCAGTTGGATGATGGGTATGTTACAATATGTTGAGTAGAGAATAAAAGCATTTGTTGGAGTAGCATGGCCAGACCTGGGTTGCCTGGGATGTTACAATATGGCATCGGAGCTTCAGTTGTCAACATTGAGCCTGGATGGGTCGAGAAATTTGAGTTGAAGTGAAATTTCATGAAGGATTTATTTCGAAGTGGAAAAAATTTGAGTTGCAGAGCATCCATGGAAAAAAAAGTAACAACAATTGTGCAGAATTGGGAAAAAAACCCAATTTCTGTTGTTAAATTCATGGGAAAATTGAGAAATTTGGCCATGTGCTGAGATATTCTTGATTTAATATCCGTTCTAGCAAATCCAGACATAGAATTGGTCGAATTTGAAGTTACAGTGAAGCCATGAAAGTTGGAGCAAGATTAGTAATTAAAATTCTCAATTCGTGACTTGAGTTTGGGAAAATTCGTTCCAGAAATGTCAAACCGCAACGATTTTTTGTTGTAGAGGTTGAACTGGTGTTATTGGGGTGAAATTGAACAAATTTCATAGTTGAAGAATGTCTATGGTAGAAATTGGGAAAAATTTAAGCAAAAGCCTCAATTTCTGTAGCGGAATTCATGGGGAATTGATGCGCATAAAAATGAATGTGCGCAGGTGGGCGCACTAAAAATGCATGATGCACAGTAAAAATCTTGTGATATGTAAAAATTGGGTACTGTGTGGAAAAATATTGGCATGCGGGCGCAAACGCTAAAATTTGGTGTTGTGCAAAAAAATATTGGAGTACTGGTGCATGCGCTAAATTTTGGTGCCATGTAGAAAAATGTTGGTGTGCGGGTGTACGCATTAAATTTTGGCGCCATGTGGAAAAATGTTGGTGTGCGGGTGCGCATGCTAAATTTTGGCGCTTCACGAAAAAATATTGGTGTGCGGGTGCGCATGCTAAAAATTGGCGCTGCACAGAAAAATGTTGGTGTGTGGGTGTGTGTGATAAATTTTGGCGTCGCGCGGAAAAATGTTGGTGTGCAGGTGCATGCACTAAATATAGAATTGCACGGTGCACATACGCATAATAAGGTGCACACACACATAATAATGACGCAAGTGGTGTGCACATATTGGCAGAGCACAGAGGAATTTTGTTGGTGCACGCGCAATGTGGGTTTATGTTGTCGCACGACAGTTTAGTTAATGATGCACGCAGAGTATTGGTGCGCGGTGGGGGCATACTAAAATTTGGAATGGTGCAGTGCATAGAGTGAAATGCACGCGAAATATCAGTGCGCGATACAAAAATTGCGTGCAATAGGTAATAGTGCAAGAACCAAAATTTTGCGTGGTGGATATTGGTGTGCGACACAAAGTAGTGCGTGTCAGTTATTAACACGACAAAGAAGTGATGCACAATTGTTATAGGTGCGAGGAGCATGATTTACCTTGTGGTGTTTCTATGCATGGTAAATATGGGTGTACAAGTTGAAAATTGTGTGTGCGAAGTTGTTTGGAGGGCGAAGAACAACGAAAAACGAGCAAATTTCCGCGACATTTTATACTGTTTGAACATCATCTTTTTGCAGCGCGTTTTTGAGGCCCTTAATAACATTTTTAGATACTCAAAAACCACGAGAATAGAATGTACCAAGGTACATTGTGTCTTTGTATCTCAAATAAAAGATCTCAGAGAGAGATTTCTAATGGTGTAAACCGTTCGTCAAACAAAGATTTTATGAGAAAGTTACAACACTAAATAGTGGAGGGTAAATTTTAAGACCCAACTAACTTCAAAGAGCCATAACTTTCTACTCCAGAATCAAATTGAGGCATAGGAGAAGTAAATGGAAATCTATTGAACCATAGAAGACAATCCTAGAGTTGAATTAAATTCCTGGGCATGTTAAAAATGTTTAATATGGAAAAGAAGGTACCTGTAGCATTCCAGAACAAAAACACGAATTGGCCTAGAAGTTCAGCAGGCTGTAAATAGCAGCCCATAACCCAGAAAGAGGTGAAACCTGGACATATTTTCCAAAATATGTATATGAAGAAACCCAATTGATCTCCTATGAAAAATCCAACGGAGTAGGTGCAAAATTCATAACTACAACGCAGAGTTGCGGCAAGTTGAAGTGTGAACAAAAACATTAATGGGCAATTTTCAAATAACCGTAACGTTTTGCTTAAGACTCAGAATTGAGCATGGGAAAATGTGTTGGAAAGGTCTTGGAAAGTATAATATAAATATTCAACCAGAAAATTGATATGGGCATTCAATTTTCCAAGAAATTTGAAGAAATAATTCTGATATATTATTAAACCAGAATGGTTCATATTTTCATGAAATTGTTGAAACAGTTAGCTAGACAAAGTTTTGTTGGCTGCACATTTTGTAGAGTTAACAACTAGTTCATAACAGGATCAACATAGAGTATAGAGGAATGGAAGATGCACAGGGGACTTACAACCATGAAGATGAGATCAAAGGGATGGATGTCCATTTGGTAATTGAAGGAACAAACTCCAATGGACATGGAGAAGGAAGAGATGAAAACATGAACATGGTAGAGACCATTAGAAATTTAGAGAAGGATGTCCAAATCTATAAAGCTGATAATGAAAGGATTATGATAGCCAAGGAGAAGAAAGAGGAATTCAACATGAAGTTAATGTAGAGATTGAACATAATAGAAAAGAAAATGGATAAGGAGAGTGGCTCAAGCAAATCAGGAAGTCATAGGTCCCTTGATGAGAAAAAAAAAACCAGAAGCGTTAGCAGACATCACCGTCACTCCCAAAGGAATTCCAATAAGAGAGCACACAAAAAATCAATTCCATCCCCTGTCAGGTAGAATAAAAGGTCCGGGGTGGATGAGCTATGGGTGTTACAGGTGAATCCTCCTACGGACAAGTGAATANTATTCTACTGAGATTAGCTCAAATATAGATCTATCTACTGAAGACAAACTCATGTGGAACAAACATAAGTTTGAAAGAAACAGGCCAAACATTGATTATTAATGAGATCAAATAAAAGTACTTACAATCCTTTGATGAAGGTGCAACAAATTCTTCTAGTTCTCCTTGTCCAATCCCTTTGCTCAAGTAATCTACACTGATTATTATTTGATAACATCTCACTTATGGGATCATAAGTTTGATGTAATTCTCAATCTCCACATATCCATTCACCATGAGGAGGCCTCCTTATACAACCTTGGAGAGGCCCAACCACTTAAGAGATCTTTGGGATAAGTTGAGGATTCTTCTCCTTCAGTTGAGGATCTTCCCTAAGATCATGCATTGACCTTCTATTCGAATCTAACCACCTTCATAAATTGAGGGGAATCTTCCTTGTTTTAGCTCAACAAACCAAAACTCTGCTCATAAAACGTAGTGCTCCCCCAAAAGGGTACACAAAGCATTTAAACGCTCCCCCAAAGAGGCCCAGGGAGCGTTGGCACTCCCTGACAGTGGGTAGGGGAGCGATGCCCTCCAAAATTCATTTTTGAGTGTTTTTTCCAGTGGTAAAAGGCTTGTACTCCTTGTCAACTAATTTCTCTTCATCAAAACTAGTCTTTGAGGTGTCTTTATGATGTTGTTAGAGGCACGAAATAGGAAAGATGGAAGTATGATGTTTGTGACACTTGCGACACTTGCGGTCAAGATGTGACACTTGTGAACAAGATGCGACACTTACAACACTTGTAATGATGACACTTGTGACACTATTGAAGTGAGTAATTTTGATGTGTAACAGATTGCCCCCCAAAGTGCGAAGTTAGAAGATGATGATGAATGAAGTACTTTGTAGACTTTTTTGAGAAAGGGTATGGACGCAGAGAGTCTGGAAAAATATGCACACAACCATCAAACAAATATTATGACATGTTTCAGACCCAAGGTAGGCATACCCATGCTTGAGTGATAAATACTTTTTAGGTATGGTCGCCACAAAATACACTGCGGATCCATAATTATATTGACAAAATGGTATAGCCACTAAATATACAATGTGGATCTATACTCTATGACCCAAACTGATCGTAGCCACGAAGAATACATAGTGGATCTATGAGATGATAAGACATAGCCATGAACAATACAAAGTGGATCTATGTAACAGTATATGTGTCATAGTTCAAAAGAACTCCTTCGCAACTCGTGCAAAGTATACATAAGAGTGAAAAATCAACCCAGGGTCTTCTTACCGATCCCGATGTAGTACAAATCTAACCATGTGAATAGATGTCTTGATGTCGAACATGGCATAAACCACTTGATTACCGGTCAATGATGTAAACCGTTAACAAGTGCGAGGGTAATCACCATTAATGTCAATGATTCCCAAGGTACTCTAGTACATTCCGATGAATGTGAATATATGAGCTGAAGTCGAACATCCTTGGAATCATTCGATCAGAGGTCAATGATGTAAACCCACTATCAGATGTGAGGAGGCCTGCCATTGAGGCATGCAGGTCCCAAGGTACTAAATGGTTTCTAAGTCTAGTTCCTGGATAATGTGTTGAAGTTGATAGGAATAGACTCGTCGAAGGAGGTCCTTGATGTATCCCCCATCAAAGACACTAAAATGACACAAATATGTAATTGGTAGATCAAATGAACATAGACTGACACAGGTATTGAAACAAGAATATTTATGATGGTTGACTCTCAAGGCAGATACTTCCCTTGAACACTGAGGCACAACAACAAAAATGTGATATGGACCAAAACTTGATGATGTAGTGGATGTTGTACTTTCGTCAGGTGACCCAAAGGAGTAAAATAAACTTAGAGGATTGGCTCAATGTAGAGGTTCAACGGATTAAAATGTGTGCAAATACAAAGTGCTGTGTTCAAGGGAAATCATAAGAGTTATTGGTAGTGTTCTCAAAAACTGCTTGGCTTGCTTCCTTCAATTTTTTCCCCCATCCAAATAGACGAGTACATATTTTTAATTTAATGAGATTGAGGAGGGTAACACATGCTCGATATGACTCACCTTCAGTAAATCCCTCTTCCTTTGTTTAGCGAACTGGAAGAAGTAAGGGTTCGGTCCCATATGGGCCCTTCAATGTATGATTTTTTAACGAGTCCAGAGAAGGTAAACTCGATGGTTTTTCATATTAGGAGAGTCTGAAAACAACTTAAAGATGACTCCAGTGTTGTCCTTTTTCATAATGTTAATCTCATGAGGCAGAAAAAGAGATAAATTATCAATTGAAAGATGCCCTTTGCTGGCCCTAGGTTATGGAAGGAAGTTAAGAATGAGGAAGAAAAGGTAAAAAGCAAGCTTCACGGGAGACACAGTGGCTGTCATTGAGTCAAAGTGAGAAAAAGAACAAAAAAGATGGAGAGAAGTGCGGAAAAGCAAGTCGTTGGATGAGGAGATCGAGGATAACAGATAAGCAAGGGAGAGGGATCGAGGATGACTCGGAAAGTGGGAAAAGCCACCGTTGGATGCTTTGGAACACCACGTGAGAAGGAAGGAAAGATAGGCTAGCGAAGTCTGAAAAAAGAGGGTCAAGTTGACCTAGGGTTTTAGACAACTAGAGTTTTTGTATTTAGGGTTTTGGCACCTAGGTTTTGGCCTAAGGCTATCACTGAGGTATTGTAATGTATAATTAAAGGTTAAGAGAACCTAGGTTGGGTTGGTCATTGAGTATTTGTATGATATTGTTGTTGGTCTAGCTCTATTATTGTGTGAGAGATTATTGTATTGGGGGAGATAAGTGTTGAGAGAGAGAGCCTTCTGGTATTGTAAGATCTTCATTTGTGTGAAAAGATCAAGTCCTGTAGCTGGGTGCATAGGAAGGGGAGAGAAAGAGAGAGAAGAAAGAAGATCTTCTAGTTGAGAGCACAAACAAGAACTGTATGCTTTTCCTTAATAAAGCATAAGCACAGTTCTATGGACGTAGCCATAGAGAGAGGGTGAACCATGTATACCTTGTGTTGTGGATGTGTGATTGATGCTTTGATATATGTTGTTGTTGTATTATTGTTTTCATTGTTGTGTTAGATCAGATCTATAGATGTGAAGGAAAGATCTACCTAGTTTAATCATAGATGCATGTTATGTTGTTGCAATAAGAACCACTTGATATTCCCCTGGTTGTAGACATATCTATCCTGCAACCCCCTCATAGCTGCTTCAGGTGAGACTGCATCTGCTTCGCAGGTGCTGCCAAAAGGGCTAGTAGCTAGGGCTTGTTGGTGCGCTCTTGGAGTTGAACCCTGGGTCTACCCCTGTGCCAACAAATGGTTTCGTTGTTGGGACATGAATCTTCTTAAGGGAATGTTAAGGTGGTTCCCATCAAATATAGAGATTCAGAAGTGGATAAGGGATCAAGAGAAGGACTTTGTTGAAGCCTAGAACAAGAACCCTAAAATAAGCACTGAACATTGGCTACAAAGATACATCTTCACCAACATTCATGAGATCTTCTTTGGAGGAATCCATCAGGAGCTACATGAGTGGTTGGCTAGGTTAGCTAACACACAGTTTGAAATCAGATCTAGACCCCCTATGGTTTGGACACCAGCATTGATCCAGAAGGTCAAGAGAGTCGACAACGTTGTATCCAGAGAAGTAGATCACTGGTTTTATAGTACTATCAGAGGATATATCACTAATTTTGCTGTTGACAGAACATAATCGTATAGTCAAGCCGAGAGATACTTTTTCAAGGGACCCAGAGGAAATTTTTTTCACTTCCTGAAGCTAAGAATCAAGATTCTCTTGCATGAAAACCACATATTGAATATATAGTAGATTGATCAGACCTGAAAAGGCTAATGTTCAAGATCTAGGACAACAACAACAACACAGAAGCAGGGCATACACGTAGTGGGAAAGTATTCCTAGGATCTCACCTCAAGAATTTGTTTAAGCAAAACTATGGAGAAGAAGGTTTATTTATTGGAGAAGAGGAAGATATAACTGACAAAGAGCATCTAGAGCCCACCAGAACAGAAGAAGGGGAAGCTGGAGAACTACACCAAAGTGAGCCAGAAACCTCAGGAACTACGCGAACTACTGAGGTAAGTAACATTAATCCTCCTATTGTCTCAACAACACTTAGCAGTCAGAATAGTCAAAATCACCAGAGTCTTCAGAGTACTTTTACCAGTAGCCCAACATCTACTCAGACAAGAACCCTAGTCATCTTTATGGCAGATGAAATGAGACTCCCTATCTTTAGAGGAGATGGATCTGAAGATCCATATCAACATTGGTTTATGTGCGAGGCCATATGGAATATTAAAAGTATCACCGATGAAGCCATCAAGAGAACCCATTTCATCACTACGCTAAGGGACCACGCGCTAAGATGGTACATGAAACTGGTCCAAGGAATGGCACAGCCTAAGCCCTTGAATGAGATCAAGAATGCACTGATTGCAGAGTTTAAGAAACCTAATTCGGAATCACAATGTATTACAGAACTAAAAAAGATTAAACAAAAGGTAGAATAAACTGTTTGGGATTTTGACCAGAGATTCAAGACCTTGACAGGCCGATTAACTTTCCATATCCCTGACGAACAGAACAAAGAGTGGTTCATTGTTGCGTTGTTAACACACATAAGAATCCCTTTGATGCAGCAGAAGATTGCATATTAGGCAGAAGCTTTGGAGATCACCATGAATCTTGAATCAACACCGATGAGAGAATCTAGCTCAGGCATTAGCCAGACCATGAGCCAACTAACTAGTTTGTCTTTACAGGTCGAGGATATGAAGAAAGACAAGGGAAAAAACAAAAGGGACGATATCTAGTGTGTCGGATGCATATATGAAGGTCATGATAAGGAACACTTCCCTTTATTTCATGAGTACTTGGCATCAGGAGCACCGAGCCCCTTAAAGAAAGTTAACCTACCCTGGTGCGAGGTATGCAAAAATAGGCATTGCCCAGGTGACTGTTATTACATGCAGAAGTATGTCTAGACACCCAAAAAATTGTATTGTACATTCTGTAAATCAGTGGGGCATGATGATCGGGATTGTAGAGATTATGATCTCATGCATTAAAGGTCGAGAGACATATACAAGATTCAAGGTGAAGTACAACAAGAGGGAAACAATCCACAGTACAACTCTCTGGGGAGAGGCAATTTCACTCCTCATGGTGGCTACAGAGGACGAGGATGAGGAGGAGGTATGGGCCAAGGCCGATGACAAATAATCTGTTAAAACTGCGCGCAACCAGGACATCTAGCAAGGGATTGTCAGAATCCCTGCACAACCTATAGTTACTGTAACTCCTTCAAGCATGTCATAGAAGAATTCCCTGTGTTGTTGGCTAAACTTCAGGGAAAACAAGGACCCCAGTAGAACCCACAAGTACAAATGATATATGTTGAACCTTGTGGAGAAGACCCTAGAGTCATTGTTATTACTCAAGGAGGCGTTGCTATAGGAGAAGACAAAGCAACCCAAGGAAGAACTAAAAATGACCACGGAGTCGGAAAAGCTACAGAAAAGACCCCAATGTTCGATGCTAAGAAAGAAAGGTAGATATTCGAGGAGGCAAGGAAAGAGTTCAAAGGATATCAAGGATATTCATCAAAGAGACAACCAGAAATCAAATAATATGCATGCCTCAGGAATTTGATCTATCTGCATCACCAACAGAAGGGAAAGAGGTAAGAAAACTCATGGAATTATTGCACACTTGTGTTAAGTTGATTCAAGATAAAGGCGCTGTTCAAGAATTACAATCTTTAATCAAGTAGTATGAACTAGGAAAAATAGACCCATTGCTGAATAGAGTAGTGCACCAAATTGGAAAAAGGAGAAGGACAAATCAATAATTACACTTGAATGCTCAGATAAGAGAGTATGAGATAGACGATGTGGTCCTTGACTTAGGGTCAAAAGTCAATGTCATGACGAAGCAGACTTGGGCATTGATGGGAAAAAACAAGCTGATATATTCCCCTATCAGGCTTCGCATGGCTAATCAACAAGCTGTCAGCCCATTTAGATGATTACAGCATGTCCCAGTGGATATCGATGGAGTTAGAACCTTTGCAGATTTTGGTAATTGAAATTGTTGATGATAGTTGTCCTTACCCTGCATTGTTAGGAATTGATTGGGACTTCGACAATTCCACTGTTGTTGATTTAACGAAAAGACACATGACATTTGAGAAATTTGGCCTTAGGGTTGTTGCACCTTTAGATCCATATGAAGGCCCACGATACATAGAACCTATCAGAGATGAAGGCCACACATTTGATTTGGAAAACATCTACAAATTAACAACCACACAACAGGATTACATCAACCCTACAGTTGACGGAAATATGAGTTGGCGAAGTGAAAATGCATGTTCATCTGACTCCGAAGAAGTGTTGGAGAACTGGCAGAACCATATGCATGAAGTATCTACAAGAAGATGTGCTAGGATAACCTGAGAAGTTCGTTGGATTGCCACAATAGTGAGTAATCTACCCACATTTGATGGGTTGAACTCCCTAGAAAGATTCTTATCAGAATTTGAGACAAGTGTACCAACACAACAGAGGCCATTGGCAATGGATGAGGCCATCAAAGCCACACCAAAAAGATGGTGGGGGACACATAAAAGAAATATTACAGTCTGGACACAATTCCAAACTCTTATGACAACGCGTTTCTCAACACAAGAAGAAAGCTAGGAAGCACGATACACAGGTCGAAGCTTCCCAAAGGACCATGTACGAAGCTGCAAAGAGGCCTGGAGTGACATTCCTCGATAACAATGGGTACATAGATTTTCCAATACACTGGATACCACCCCGATTAACTGGTACCTTTAAGTAGAGCTGTGCCTTGTCACTTTAGAATGGGAAGGTATGATCCAGAATTTTATAACCACCTTTTTGTTTGACAGTGAATTTTCCTCTATAGATCAAGCACTACAGATGGTGAGACATAAATTATTTGAAGAGGCATCTGGCCTCCCCTTGGAGAAAGAAGTGGATGAATGGACTGCACCCCTCCAGAAACTGCAGGCATGATACAACATCAATGCCGACAAAGACGATGATCCAAGGAAGGTGAATATCATAGAAACAAAAGGTTAGAGAGATGTGGAAGGTCTAGGAGTGGAACTGTCATTCATTGGACAACCGATAAATATAAAAAAAGTCAATATCGGGACAGAGGAGACACAAAAGCTTGCCCATGTTGGAGATTTTTGGGATGTTGCTACCATTGACAAAATCATAGAATTATTGCATGAGTATCAGGACTTGTTCCCGACCAAGTTCACTGATATGAAGGGAATCAAAGGACCTATGGGAAAAATGAGAATCCCTTTGAAACCAGACATGAAGCCAGTCAAGAAAAGACCCTACAGATTGAACCCGAAATATAAGTAAAAAGTGAAGATTGAGCTCGACAAAATGCTGGAAGTAGGGATTATTGAACCTATCAAAGAGTCAGAGTGGATCAGCCCCATAGTAGTGCAAGATAAGAAGACAGGTGAGATCAGGATTTGCGTAGATCTCAGGAAGTTGAATGATGCTTGTCTACATGACCCCTTCCTTACACCTTTCATAGACGAAGTGCTGGATAATGTGGGAGGCCAAGAAGTATACTCTTTTACAGATGGGTTTTCAGGATACCATCAGATCCACATCGCCAAGGAGGATCGTCATAAGACTATGTTTGCCACAACATGGGGATCCTACCAATACACAGGAATGCCATTTGGACTGAAGAATTCCCCAACCATATTTTCCAGAGTGGTGGTTGAAGCATTCAAAGAATTTTTGCATAAGTTTTTAGAAGCATACTTTGATGACTGGACTATTTTTAGTTTGTTGAAAAATCATATCGAATGTCTAAGGCTAATGTTGGATAAATGCAGGCAGTGTCAAATTGCTTTGAATTTGAAGAAGTGCGTCTTCTTCTCACCATTTAGAGTATTATTAGTTCATATTGTATGTAAGCAAGGATTGTTGGTGGATCCATCCAAAATTGCAATTATAGTTGATTTACCACCACCTACATCAGTCAAACAACTCCACACTGCGCTAGGACATACTGGATATTACAGGAAATTTTCAAAGGATATGCTCAGATTACTGCGCCAATGGAGAGATTATTAAAAAAATACTGTCAGTTTGGGTGGATAGACGAATGCTAGTAGAGCTTCGACATACTGAAACAAAAGATGGTCACTGCGCCTATTCTAGTCTTTCCCAATTGGAGCAAGGAATTTCATGTGCATGTTGATGCATCTTCTATTGCATTAGGAGCAGTAATGGCACAACTTGGAGAAGGGGACATTGATAATCCATTATCATTTTACAGTAGAAAGATCTCCACAATTGAAATCAACTACACTACTACAGAGAGAGAGGGACTATCCATGGTGTTGGCATTGTAGAAATTCCGCCACTACTTGTTGGGAGGATACTTTAAAATGTTTACTGAACACTTTGCGCTGAAATACCCAGTCAAGAAGCTAGTGTTGGGGGGAAGAATATGTAGATGGATCCTCCTGTTTCAATAATATGACTTTGAGATCATAGTTAAGCTAGGAAGAATGAATAAGGGCCCAAACCACCTGTCGAGGTTGGAGCATGGTGAAGAACCTACCAGTCTGGAGGACACACTACCAGATGCATAGTTGCTCTCCATTAGAAATATTGATGACCACTTCGCAGACATAGTCCAGTTCTTGTCAATAGGAATAGCTCCAGCCAAATACACAATTCTGCAGAAGAAACAACTGGTGGTGCGCACTGCATATTTTTCACTGATAGTTGGTCAGCTATATAAAATGGGACCCGACGAGATCCTAAGAAGATGTGTGATGGAGGCAGAACGCCTTATGATCCTCGAAGAAGCTCATGAAAGCATTGTAGGAGGACATTATGCAGGAAAATCAACTGCCCAGAAGGTTTTGTGAGTTGGCCTTTGGTGGCCTACATTACACAGAGATGCTAAAAAATATACCAGAGCATGCGATGTATGCCAGTGAGTTGGAAAACCATCCCAAAGAGATGATATGCCATTAGCACCACAGATGACCCTACAAGTATGTGAAAAATGGTCCATTGACTTCGTGGGACTTATAAACCCACCAGGAAAGTGCATAGGAGAAAGGTATATTATCAATGTGACAGAATACCTGACTAGATGGGATGATGCAAGATCAGTCAAGGAATGTAGTGCATCTACAACTACATGTTTTATATTTGGTGACATAATAACTAGGTTTGGATGCCCTAAGGTCCTTATGAGTGATCAAGGGACAGACTTCATCAATAAGACAATTGAAGCCCTGAATCAAGAATTTGCAGTCCACCATCATAAGAGCACACCTTATCATCCACAAGAAAACAGAACAGTTGAAGCATTCAACAAGATCTTGGAGAAAACATTGACAAAGATTTGTAGTGTGAACAGGGACGATTGGGATTTAAGAGTACCAGCAGTACTCTGGGCTTATAGAACCACTTGCAAAAAATTAACAACATAGACTCCTTTCAAGTTGGTTTATGGTCTTGAAGTTGTTGTCCCAATGGATTACTTGGTACCAAGCTTAAGGATTGTTGCATTTACAGACATGGATGATACTGACGCTATTCATGAGAGGATATCATAGTTGGCCGAACTAGAAGAAGACGGATTCATTGCAGGCTTCCATCAACAAATTCAGAAGGAACAAGAAAAGGCCTATCATGACAGACACATCAAGAATAAGATATTTAGGCAAGGTGATTTAGTCATGCTATATGACAATAAGTTTATAAAACACCCTGGGAAGTTCAGAACGCATTGACTCGGACCATATGAGATTGTCTATGTTACAAAAGGTGGAGCTTCGCAACTGAAAACATTGAAAGGAGACTGGAAGGTAGGCTTGGTGAATGGGAGTCGACTGAAGGTGTACTATGACAACCAGCTGCCTTGTAGCTCTCAGTAGAATCAAGAAGACAAGGGTCCAGGTACAAGGTGCAGTTGAAACTGGGTACCAGACACAAAAAAGATAGTCTGCACAAGGATGGAAAGGAGGCATAAAGAAGAAAGCAAGGGCTGCATTGCATAGTCGAATATTGAAGAAAAACAAGAGGATCATATCTCAAGTGCCTCAGGATGAGTCATAGGTGATTTTTGGGGGCCTATTGGCCCTGGGTTATGGAATGAAGTGAAGAAAAAGGAAGAAAAGGTAAAAAACGAGCTTCATGGGAGACACAATGGTTGTCACTGGGTCGAAGTGAGAAAAAGAACAGAAAAGATGGAGCGAAGTGCAGAAAAGCAAGTTGTTGGATGAGGAGATCGAAGATGGCATATCAGCAAGGGAGAGGGATCGAGGATGACTCAGAAAATGGGAAAATCCACTGTTGGATGCTTTGGAACACTGCGCAAGAAGGAAGAAAAGATAGGATGGTGAAGCCCAAAAAAAGAGGGTCAAGTTGACCTAGGGTTTTAGACACCTAGGGTTTTGGTACCTAGGTTTCAGCCTAAGGTTGTCGGTGAGGTATTGTAATGTATAAATAAAGGTAAAGAGAACCTGGGTCGGGTTGGTCATTGAGTATTAGTATGATATTGTTGTTGTTCTAGCTCTATTATTCTGTGAGAGATTATTGTATTGGGGGAGAGAAGTGTTGAGAGAGAGATTCTTTTGGTATTGTAAGATCTTCAGATGTGTGCGAAGATCAAGTCTTGCATTTGGGTGTGTAGGAAGAGGAGAGAAAGAGAGAGAAGAAAGAATATCTGTTAGTTGAGAGCACATGCAAGAATTGTATGCTTTTCCTTAATAAATCATAATCACAGTTCTATGAACGTAGCCCTAGAGAGAGGGTAAACCACGTATACCTTGTGTTGTGGATGTGTGATTGATTCTTTGATCTCTGTTGTTGTTGTATTATTGTTTTCATTGTTGTGTTAGATCATATCTATAGATGTGAAGGAAAGATCAAGATAGTTTAATGATAGATGCATGTTATGTTGTTGTTGCAATAAGAACCACTTGATATTCCCCTCGTTGTAGACATCTCTATCTTGTAACCCCCTCATAGCTTCTTTGGGTGAGACTGCATCTTCTTTGCAGGTGTTGCCAAAAGGGCCAGTAGCTAGGTATTGTTGGTGCGCTCTTGGAGTTGAACCCTGGGTCTTCCCCTGTGCCAACACCCTTTCAAACCTTTTAACAAGTGGGAAAGGAAGCAAGATCACTTGACAATCTTTTCATGTTTAGAGAGTCTGAAAAGAGATTAAAGACAACTCTAAGGGGTTCCTTTTTCATATATCCATGCGAGTCCGAAAAAGTGATAAAATTCTACTCGGCTACATTCTCATGTTTTTTTTAGCATGAGAAAGAACAAAGACTAAGATCGGTATGCCCCCATTTTGAAAGCTAGTGGATTAACTCCAAAATGATCATCAAAGGCTGGAGACATGCCCTCCAAGATTCAATTCATTCACCGACTTTGAGGTTGTCACCAATTTCTCTACTAGATGGAGAAAGAGGATAAGAGTGGATGAAAAGAAGGTTCAAGAGAGGTGACTGTTTCATTTTTTAATGAGATTGACATAGGAAAAGAACTATGCTGAGGGCTCTGGGTTCAATCCCCATATTTTTGTTTCATTTTTTAATGAGCTTGCTACAGAAAGGAAAACTATGCTCAAATATTTTATTTCATTTTTTAACGAGCTTGCTACAGAGAAGAGAAACTGTGCTCGTGACCTATGTTTCATTTTTTAATGAGCTTGCTACAGAGAAGAGAAAACTATGCTCATATCTTCTCCTTGATCATGGCTTCCAAGAGAATAATGCTCTGAAAGGACACCATGTCAAGGGACAAAAATCAGTCATGGCTTCCAAGAGATCTTCATTGGATGGAAGAAAATCATTCTATAAGGAACACATGTCGAGGGTCGCGACAGGGGTAAGGAGATCAGGCTCCAATAGCCCTACCGAAGATATCACCATGTCAACTACTAGATCCAAATCATCGAAAGTTGAAGTCATGGGAGACAACGGAAAATCAACATCATCAGGGTAGATATAGTGTATATCTCCCTGAATTTCTTCATGAGGGGGAAGAAAACAGGATCGATGATGGTTATCATCCTGAGGTAGCTCGTCAATGCTCATCATTTCCCTAATAGATTTATCAGAGGGAAAAATTGGGGAAATGTAGTCGATTACAGACGACAAGGAATGTAACCATGATGGCATCGAGTAACTGTCTGCTACCAATAGATGTTGTTCATCCGAAGAGGGAGAAGTGGATTGGACAACAACGTATGATGTTTCATCTGGACTAAGTGGCATAGTGTCACCTAGCGCATTGAATTCCAAGGGAGTAGGTACAATCCAAGGGTCAGATGATTCTGAAGATTGATAAGTCATTTTCAAAATCATATCGACGGTGGCAATATGATGTGTAGTCGGTGGAAATGGTGTAGGGAAGGTAGCCATAAGGATAGAATATTTTAACAAACCAACACTAATGCTTTCATACATGATCTTGTGATCTCCCAAGAATGAAATAATGTTGGTAGTGGGAGCGTGATCGTCAAGTGTACATAAATCTAACTGATCGAAAGTGACAATTTTTTCCTGATGAGGGAATTGTACACATCGAAACACCAACGATGAAACAACAGTCATAGCATAAAACCAACTTCTCCCAAGTAATAAGTTGTAATCGAGGGGAGCATATACCACCTCGACATCAACAGTGACAGTTTTTCCGCCCAATTGGACGGGAAGGGACTGTAAAATCCCATGGGGATGAAAACCTCGCCCATCAAATGCACTTAACATCATTGGGGATTTGTTAAGTGCGGATGATTTCAAACTTTTCCAACATCATAAAGACATGACACAAGTAGAGGCTCCCTCATCGAAGATGGTTCGGTGAAGTTGTTGATTGTGAACAACAACATCAATTTGGAAAGCAAGTTGGTGGGAGAGTCGAGATGTATAATTGTCCAGGTTAAACATGATATGGTTGGACAACTCAGGATCAACAACACCAATAACAACCAAGAGCATTTTACGTTGATTGGGGCAGTGTTGTAGAACTTCTAACGTAGACATAGCACAAGGTGCTTGAGCCAAATATTCAACAATGTTGTAGTTCTGGGTGACACGTGAACTAGGATTAAAGGTAGATTTACGGATAGTGATCTTAGGAGGGCGTAATATAGAGTCGAACGTAGGTTTTTCAATATGAAGTGGTCCAGATGAAGGATTAACTGATGGAGGACTAACAGAGGATGATGATGGATCTGGTAAAGTACCGGTGCCATTAGTGACTTTTCCTTTGTCAGGTTTGATTGGTGTGCCATACATCTTAGAGAGAGTGGTCAAATTAATCCCATTAAATATATAAATATGGGCACTTGTCAAGGCCTCATCATGGGGATGGCTATAACTTCCCCTAGGAGAGGGGGTTTGAACAACCATGGATTGTTGCTATGGAAAAGGATGAGTAAGCACAACGGGTTGTGAATTTCCCTAGAAAATTTTGGCCACTTCATCGCAATGTGGATAGTCTCGAGTGTAGTGATCGTCACCACAAATGATACATGGGAATTTTCGTTTCCTTTGTGGTTTCTTTTCAGTAGTAGGTGTTTGAGTTTGATTTTTTGGTTGTTCATTGTTATTAGTATTTTTTGATTTATTTTTTGCCTTCTTCTTACCTCCAGATTGTTGTGAAGGGCAGATTGAACTGCATTCACCTCATAGATCTGAGTTTGGGGGGAGGTAGAGGAGAGTGTGGTTGACTAGGAAGTATATTGAGTTTTTACAGAACCGATAACACTGTCCGCATGAGATGAGGATGACGACTTGGATGGATCAGCATTAGCTCGAGCAACATTTAGAAGCAACTCATACAAAGTACTCGATTGTGAATAAACCAAATCTAAGTACTGAGCCAGAGAAATGGTTTCTTCCTCGGTGACTACGCCACCCATAGCGACATCACAAGTGATCGAGGGTAAAAGTGATTTAGTAAACCACTCTGCCAATAATTGGTTAGGAATGATTGCTTTGATCATCCTTCATCGTCATCTCCACTCATGAATATGGTTAGAGATATGCACGGAGTCAGTTTGACAAAGGGAGGTCAAGAGTTTAGTACCCTTCTCATAGAGAATAGGTAGTTGAAAGTGCATGAGGAAGGACATGGAAAGGGATTTGAAATCATGAAAAGAAGCACATGGTAGTTCAATATACCACTTTGCTACAGAGCCCGTAAGTGTTTGCTGGAAAAGACGAAAACGTATAGAATCATCCATGAGGGAGTTTGATGAACACCACAAATGGAAAGTCATCACATGGTTATTTGGATATTCTCCAGGTTTTCCATCAAATTTTGGAATATCAGAAGGAAGTTGAGCTGTAATACCTGGCCAAACCGGTGAATGAAAAATAGGATCATTGGTTAACCGAGACAAGTCTGGGAGATCTAGAGTCACAAGGAAAGGTAGTTTTCGGTTAACTTGCGGATGATACTGGTGTGGCATGGAAACACCAGTAGGACCATAAATTGGGTTAGGTGGATAATTGTAATCAGTAGGTCCTCCTATATATGGTTGTTGCTAACCAAGATAAACAATATTTGATGATGATCGAGAAACATTTGCATAACCCGGTGGGTTCTGAGCATTATAAGCCGGGTGATTTTCTTTCCCATAAGGAGGATAATTTTTTTTTCCTTGAGTAGGGTAAGAAGTAGATCCCGAAGGTGGATACACATTAGGGGGAAGATAAACATTAGACCCTTGGGAAGGATAAGGTTGTTGTCCTTGAGGACTCCAGGTGGTGTTTGGGATGTCACTCGGATAAGGTTGTCCATAAGATGGTCCTGAAGGAACATGATTTGATACTCCTCCTTGTGGGTTATGATATGAGTGCCCCCCAATGTGGGGTTGGGTAAATGTCCCTCCCAAAGATACTCCCTAGGATTGTGAAGGATTTCTAGCAAATGAAGGTTTCCCCCTGGTAGCAGCGGATTAATGACCGAGGTATGACTGACAAATGGAGGTTTCCCTCTGGGAAGAACATGAAAAGGGGGTTTTCCCCTAGGAGGGGTAGGCCCGCCATAGGATGGTGGTATTATAGGAGGGATAGGTCTGCTAGATGGTGGTTTCCCTCTAGTCAGTTGTATTTGGCTGGAAAGGGTCTGCATTCTCTGGTGCAAAGATGTCCCAGCAAGATCGTGTGGAACATGTGGAGTTGTAGAGTGAGAGTTTGTAAAAGTGGGGGTAGGGATTGAAGTTCCATGGGAATGAGTAGAGGTGATGAGTCCAACATTAGGATGGACTTGTGCTGATGTAACAATAGGGTTAATGACCTGATTGATGGGATGATTCATAGTTTGACCGCATGGACTAGTTTAAATAGGAGGATCATGAGGATTAAAGGGTTGTCTAATGGATTCAAAATGCTCATAGAGATCGCATCCTGATGAATTCCTCCATACAAAATGAGCATGTGTGGGATTTGTATCTACTGTAGTGGTAGGATGAATAGGAGTCCTATACTCATCACCAAAGATCATTTTTGTGGATCCCATATATGTTTCGGTAAATGTTGTCTCAGGTAACTGTGGGAACTCTTCATCTATGATGTTCCCAATGGAGTCTAAGTGAAGTAAAAGTGGTTTGAGATGGGTTTTTGACATAGATGTTGTGCGAGGAGTGGGATTCTCAACCGTAACCAAAGTGCCTTCTTGATTGTCTAACGAAGTAGCAACAACACTCCCAGTGTCATATTGATTTTCTACCTCTCCACAGTAGTTGTCTTCTGGAGGATTAGGAGGTAAGGGTTGGTAGCCTTCCCGAGGAAACCCTTGCATCCTACACAATTGGTGAAGACCTTTATCGTCTACAGGATCAATCTTGGAGAACAACAACAAACGCTAAAAATCTAGGGCCAACTAACGAAAAGAAACAACATACGTTAATAAAATATAGGAATCAAAACCAAGCAAACAAAATCTTCTCTCGATGAATGCACTAGTTGGTGATGAAATCCAACATCGTGTGATCAAGTCAAGAAGGGGCTAGGATATGGTGGAACAGTTACAATGGTGACATGCTTAACAGAATTTCACCTTGGTGCAAACTTCCACACAGTAATTGTGGATTTACCCTCCAAGGAGCCCGAGTGAGTTTGAACAATGTCCGTTCTAGGTACAGTGAGACTTCCCTTCACCATCACCTGGTGTGAGACTTCCCTTCAACATCACCTGGTGTAAGTACCTAAATATTATGGCAACTAAGGACACCAACTCGCATTCAGCCCCTGGGCAGGTACAATCAGCAGTTTGATCCGAACGTATTGGCAGGATAACAAGTTTGAAATAAAATCGAGAGGCTCTGACACATAATCATGGGTATACCCTCAAGTGACCCCCAATATATGATCTGACCACTACAAACAGTTGAATCACGGAGGGATAATCTCCATAATTCTCTCAAATGCGACCTCGTGCGTAACCCCTGTGTGAGAGGGGAATCCCAAAAATCCTATATGACAATTGGATTTCCTCTCCCTATCGCAAGATGCTAATGTTTGTTTTGAAAAACTTTGGAGAGTGTACTCACGGCCTAATCCAAAGTACTAGTCCTAGTCTAATGTTGGTGGAAGATTCTAAAAACAAAAATGTTCTAGATAAATTTTAATTAGCAATAATTTTACAACTGTTCTTTACTCAAGGGTGTATGAAAGTGAAACTGATGGTATTATGAATCAATTCCCCAAAAATGCATAAGAAATGATAAGCAGTCCTTTATTTCAATGAATGCCTATTCAAGGGAAAGAGAGAAAGTTCTTTTCACTATCAAACACTAAGATTCAACATCCTCATACAATTGTTTCTCAATCAAATCCAATGTAACACTAAAAAATTTCAGAAATGCCTTCTAATAACCAAACCAATCACTAAAATATGTCTTTTTGATTATATGCGAATGATAATAAGATGTAAAACTTCTAACATCAATCAGACTTAAGGATTAAACAATCAGAAGAAAACCTCACACAAACAAAAATACACTCTCGTCGTGAATAAACAAGAAAGACAAAGATAACCAAATTTGCAAACAAGAACCAAAAACCTCAAACAAAAGAGAAATGCTAGAAAAATAACCTCAAATATCAAATGGAAAGGTTCACAGACCTTTGGATTTCCTCACAAAAGCTTCCACTTAGTCAGATAAATGAGAAGAAAACAACAAGTTAACTCTAGGTCAGTGAAGACAAAGAGTGACTTCAAGGCAAGGAAAGAAAATGTCAAGTTTCCAAACAAAAGAGATCAATTCTTAGACAACAGGGTGTTGAAGGCCAATACCAAGATGAACTGAGAGGGTGAAACTCATGAGTCAAAGCCAAAATGAAGAAACAACTTCAAAAGATGAAAAATCTAGAGAATTTCTCACAGAAAGGGGGTAGCACTCTGGTGTAAGGGGCACCAGAGCGTTCCAACGCTCTGTGTAAGGATAATGGGGCATGTTGATGCTATGATAACAAGGGAGGGGGAGCGCTCTGCTCTCAAAACTCAGAAAACCAAATTTCTAAACAGACTCAGTAAATTAGGGTGAATAATATGAAAGAAAGAGGAAATCAATCATAAATAAGAATAAAAAACATTATGGAGAGGGTCAAAATAGTGGGCAAAGGTCCAAAACAAGATCTAGGAAAGGAAACAAAAATCAGAGCTCCTCCCCAATGGAGTCGCCAATTTCTATTACAGGTGAATCCTCCTGCGGACAAGTGGATTCCCTCTTTGTCTCTAAACTCCTAAGGCCAAGACATAAAAGTGCTTAACATGGACACTGACATCCCTTTATATCTAATCATGCTAACATACAAAGGAGAAGAAGAAAGATATGTACCTTATTATTGATGTTTTTCCTTGCAAAGTCTAGACTGAGATCCAATCTTGAGCTCCTCGATAGGTCCTATAGAACAAACAAATATACAATGGAATTCCTATTCTACTGAGATTAGCTCAAATATAGATCTATCTACTGGAGTCAAACTCATGTGGAACAAACATAAGTTTGAAAGAAATAGGCCAAGCATTGATTATTAATGAGAATAAATAAAAGTACTTACAATCCTTTGATGAAGGTGCAACAACTTCTTCCAGTTCTCCTTGTCCAACCCCTTTGCTCAAGTAATCTATACTGATTATGCTTTGATAACATCTCACTTATGGGATCATAAGTTTGATGTAATTCTCAATCTCCATATATCCTTTCACCATGAGGAGGCCTCCTTATATAATCTTGGAGAGGCCCAACCACTTGAGAGATATTTGGGATAAGTTGAGGATTTTTATCCTTCAATTGAGGATCTTCCATAAGATCATGCCTTCACCTTCTATTCGAATCCAACCACCTTCATAAATTGAGGGGATTCTTCCCTATTTTAGCTCAACAAACCAAAAATCCACCCAGAAAAAGTAGCGCTCCTCCAAAAGGGTACACTAAGTGTTTGAAGGCTCCCCCAAAGAGGCGCAGAGAGCGCTGGCACTTCCTAATAGTGGGTAGGGGAGTGTTGCCCTCCAAAATCCATTTTTGAGTGTTTTTTCCAGTGGAAAAAGGCTTGTACTCCTTGTCAACTGATTTCTCTTCTTCAAAACTAGTCTTTGAGGTGTCTTAAGTGTCTTTATGATGTCATTAGAGGCACGACATAGGAAATATGGCAGTATGATGTTTTTGACACTTGCGACACTTATGGTCAAGATGCGACACTTGTGAAAAAGATGCGACACTTACAACACTTGTAATGACGACACTTGTGACACTATTGAAGTAAGTAATTTTAATGTGCAACAATGGGGAGAAATGAACAAAACCAAACCTCCTACATTTGATGGTGAGCACAAGAAGGATGAAGATGTAGAGACATGGATGCTAGGCATGAGAAAGTATTTTCAATTGCATAATTATTGTTCTCATGCAGAAGGTATAATTTCAATCTATCAACTCAAGGGAAAGGCATCCATGTGGTGGTATCAGCTTATGTAGGTGCAACACATTAAAGAGAAAAGTGTTACTTAGATGGAATTCAATAAGTATTTTGAGAAGAAATACTTGACTAAAAGATACTATGACAAGATGTAAGGTATCTAGAGAGGTAGTGGGGGGTCCTAGAGGGCCCATAGTGATAATAGTGGAGGTCATTCAATGTAAGGTGGACTAGGTCCACTATATTATTAAATAAGACCCACTATGATAGTTAGATATAATAAATGAGTAATTAGATATAATAAATGTAAGAGGACTTCTTAGAAGGTTCTAATTCTAGAAGATTCCTCCTCTAGAATGTTATTAGGTTATGGTAGCACTATATAAAGGGGTTCAAGCAATGTAATGAGACATGAAGAGAAATATTGTATTGTGATTTGTAGCTCAATAGGAGGATGCCCCCTCGAAGAGGCAAGTGAACAGGAGAGGATCCCTTCCATAATAGGATCCATTGTATGGTGTTGCCCTACCTCAAGGGTTTGATAATAATAGAATGTGGTTTCTTCTATATTGCTTTGTGGATCTATTGTGTATTCAGTATTTGTGGTGATTATAATTGTATATCTA
This sequence comes from Picea mariana, assembly GCA_032191745.1. Taxonomy (NCBI): domain Eukaryota; kingdom Viridiplantae; phylum Streptophyta; class Pinopsida; order Pinales; family Pinaceae; genus Picea; species Picea mariana. Next base: position 95,350 of record JASDQU010751485.1, read on the forward strand.
TTTTGGTTCTTAACAAGTGGTATAAGAGCACTTTCCTTGGGCAGACATTGTGGGCAAATATTTTTTATTTTTGCTGATTTTTTTTCGGAGAAGAAAAAAGAGGGCCGCGACATTCCATAAATTTTTGGTATATTTCTGTGAAAAAATTTCAAAAATAGGCTGTAGATCTAAGTTCCTCTCAGAAAAACATCCAAGTTAAAAAAAAAAATTGTTCGAAACGGAGTCTGGAAGGTCAAGATATTGAAGTTTTAAAATCTGCAATTTTTCAGGGTTTTTTCCACGGACGACGACGCGATTTGTTTTTATTTCTGTAGTAGCCGAAGGCCGAATTTTCTCAAAAAAATTACAGATCTGAGTTCCCCTCACAATTTCACCCAATTTCAAAAAAAAAAATCATCCAAAACATAGTCCGGGAAGTGAAGTTATGAGCATTTTAACTTCAACAGTTTTTTAGGGTTTTTCCAGAAAAAGCTGCGATTTTCTGCCGTAACTTATTGGGTGAGTGCATAGGATGCTCATATGGCTATTTCTTATCAAAACCTAAAATAAATTCTTGAATCATTCAAAGCCCAATTGTTTCACACATTGGATGACAGATTGGATGCATTTGTACATGGCCTCACAGACAACCTCACAGACGGCCTCAATGATAGTTTTCGTAGTATTCAAGATTCATTGAACAACATGCAGGAGAGATTTCTTATGAGGGGCCTCAGGGATGAA
>JASDQU010751485.1:96172-106260 GCA_032191745.1 Picea mariana
AATATGGAAATATATATATCAACAAATAAAAATGTTACTAGCTGCAAGATTAACCATCTAAAACATCAAATGATTATTGGGTAATCAAGCCCTAAACATGTAGATAAATTCCTAATATTTAAACACAAGTTTTGATGGAAACATAGGTATTATAAATGATGTTATCAAAAATATATTAGGGACTCCTTGTGGTTGTAGCAACCATTTTCTACAGCAACAAGTTCTAGCCAATACAATTAACGAGAAAAGCACTTGAATGAAATTGCTTGACAAGAAGAAAAATAAGAACTATTTACTTGCAAATTTGCAACGGTAGAAAGAGTGAAAAAAGATGATGAAAGAGAGTCTAAAATGGCCCTAATGGTTTTATAAATATAAATAGAATCACTTAACTGAAGAAGAAACCTTAGAGGCTCAAGCAATATTATAGCATGAAGAACAACTTCTAATTTAGACAATTGCAAAATCTCAATTTTTCACATATACCAATGCAATGACTTTTGATCTCCAATGAAAATTAGACTAGTGCCTTATCAATTGGGTTATAGGGTATCTTTTTGTAAGGGATATTTGTGTTACCTTCCTAGGGGTGTAAGCCTTTTTATTCCTTAGGAAAACAAGACTAGCAAGGTAAATCTAGGAGGGCGTAAGCCTTTTTACTCCTGCTAACACCCTTTGCAAATTAACTTATCCAAGAAAAATGTGATATATATTAGTGGAATGTGTATGCCTTTATAATCCTCCAATGGTTTAGACAAGAATAACCATGAAACAAGAAGAAAAACAAGCAATATGCATAAATTTCCTTACCAGTTCCAATATATAGCAAGATAAACTCTCTTTTACCAACAAAGATTCCACCACAAAGAAAGAACAAGCATACAAGAGAGATAGTGGACCACTTCCTTCCAATATACAAGTAACTAGCATCCAAATAGCCCAAGAGAGAGAGAGATGTGATTTTCCCAAGTAGGGAGAAAATTTCAGCCAAATTTATGTAATTCTCAAGTGTGATATGTATTAAATGAAAGTGACAAGGTCTATTTTTATACATGACCTTGCAAAAAAACAAATTCCACTTAACTTAGGGTAAAAAAAAAATTATGGAGGTAGACCTCCTAATTTTCCCCTTAACAAATTATAATTTAATTTTACAAAAGAAGCAAGCCCTAAAATATGACATCATGCCCTCTAGGGGTGACATTTTGGCATAGTGAGAAAGTCAATGAGCTATTTGAGGGAGATGTTGGGCCTCCAAAGGAAAATTCCTCAAGGGTAAAATGTCTTCCTTCATTAAAACATGACAAGTCATCATTAAATCATCCATCACCATCAAACCCTAGTCATCCAAGTGTGACATCATACCCGAGAAGAGAAGGATTAGTCCTCCAAAGGAAAATGTTGGGGTTGGGAAAGCTATCGAGTCACCTCTTAGAGATACTCAAGTGTCTCCAAAGGAAATTTCCCTCATCCAAATTTTTCAAAGAATAGGGGGAGCATCATCCAACCGGTGGGATTCCTACCCCATATGAAGGTCCAAGTGACCTTGTGCTTCCATGATCAAGATTTCACCTATCAAGGACCTACAAAGACAAGCAAGTATGCCCTCCATAAGTCCAAACGTCACAATATCATTCCAAGTAATCAATATCTAATAGAATAACCACCCAAACATGTGCCTCAAATACCCCTTTTCAAAATAAACATATGCTAAAAGACCTTATACAATTTTCCAAATTTAGATATGGGAGGGGTTTCACAGTGCCCTATTGGGTAAACTAATTCCTCAAGTAGGGGAAGTTTCCAAAGAGAAAGCTCTCTAGGCCATGTATTTAATGTCAATTGGATGGGGTTATACTTATAGGTATGGGGTTTCATGACATACAAGGGATCGTATTGTCTCATTTATGGGCGCGTTTGTTGAGGGCTAGCCACATCTCTTTTCTCTATTTGTTTTTAAAGTATATTTTTTCCAAACCATTTATTATCCATTTACTTTTCATGTGACACCAAGTAAATGCATAGCGCACATACGCTATACCTTGTTTTTCATTCCTTTCTAAGTTGAAGACAATAAGGGGCACTAAAAATGAAATGCATAGCCCACAAACACTCTACCTTGGAAATTTTAAGCAATCGATTAATTATTTATCTTATGAGTCCCTTACTTTTATTTTTTGAGTAGTGTTTCATTTCTCTCGGGATCCTAGGGTGATCCTTTATTGGATGATGTTCTTTCTAGGGTTCCTACGAGCCTAATGGCCCCTTATTCCCATTAAATGAGCTACATTCCCTTCTTGGGTCAATAAGCCCGAAAACCTAAAGAGTTGGGAGACGAAAAGGAAGAAGTAATGGAATGTGGCAAGTATGAGAAGGAACGGTATGATGACCCTTAAAGGAGACCCCCTGGTAGAAACCCTTTCCATAAGGGTGGTTAGTTACTAGGAAACCATGACACTCACCAAGGTAAAATAGGGAAAAAAACATAATTTCCAAGAAAATGTTTTCAAAATCAAGAAAGGATTGTTTGCAACATGTTCAAATGATTTAACTATTAGAATGAAACTTACTACAATACCAAGATTGTTACATCATGGAGCAATACCCACTTTCCTTTGTGATCCAAGATATGTGTGGTAGATGTTGCTGCCATCAATCAGATGGTGATGTGTGGTGAATGAAGATCTCTGCGTGCTAGTCTACCTATCGGTACTCCATGTATGTAACCTGAGGACCTTGAGACATCATATCATTAGTTATCCCTAGAAATGGGGGATAAGAGTCATTACAGAGACCATACACTACCCACAAGTAGTTGAAACCTCTCCACATGTTGTTGACTCATAAAATCACAACCCAAGCCACCAAGCTTGCAAATGATTTCAAGGCACTATTTTAAAAAATTCTTATTATCTACTATTATAAATACTTATCTATAGATGGGACCCCCAAGTTAAAGAAAATAAATTGGCCACACACTTGTTCTATATGATGATCATTTTCAGTCTTCTTGACACATTTTACTCTAGAAGTGATGGTTGAAAATGTATAAGTCTTTTCCTTGGTTATTAATTACAAAGGATTTGACATCCATGATACATTACATTCATGAATTTGTTTTTGGTTTTATTGTATTATTAAAGGGTTGGTATATATTGAATTTCTCATGGAATATACAAGTCTATTGCAAGGGATATGGTGATTGTTACTTTTAACAAAAAGGTTGTTGATCACAACAACTCAACATGAATTGTTATCTAAACATCACAATACAACCTTGAAGAGGAAAGAGGTACGCTCCTCAATATTCCATTCATTATGAGTTTCATTTGATCCTCCTACTCTCTTTGTGTATAACGCTTAGCTTGAGAGAATCATGTGTCATTTGTAGCACCTCCTGTTTCAAACCAGGGTTATGGGTTTTCCATATTTGTGTTGGGATTGTACCTTGCATTTCTTTCTATAGAAATTTTGTCTCAAACTATGACACAAAGGGGAAATTGTGGTATGGTTTTGAAGCCAAGAATTTAAAAGCTATCTTATCGTTATGCTTGGTTTCCATCAGAAGCAAAGTATGTTGTTGCTAAAATCTAGGGTTTCACATTACTGCACATAAAAGAGTATAATTTGAATCTTGCAAAGAGAATTTTGGTAACCCTATACTCTTTAAATACAATGATAATTTTCCCAACTATGATGAACACATGAATGTGTCTAGTTTCAATTCTTGGAAATTTCTGAGATACGACCAATTTCAATATTCATCGAACAATTTTTGGATGTGGTGGTTATTTTCTTGGAATTAATATTTGATGTGTTGGTAACTCGAAATAATGAACATGCCAAATTCCTTCTTCAAAACTATTCAGTTTTGTTTATACAAACAATTATAGAAATGGTTTACATCAGTTTTTCAAATGAATGTTTTCATTTTCAAACCATGAATGTAACAAGACGTTGCACAATCTAATGATTGTTTGGTTTTAACGAACTATATCGAACTGTTTGCTGGAAATTTAAAAGAAACACATTGCTTGTCTCATTGTTAAGAAGAATGGGTGATATACGTTATGTGCATTCGTTGATTATTACTATTGGTAAAAATGGATTTGATTGAGTTTGGCATATGTTTGACACTGATAGTTGTCATTGCTCATGGCTTGAGATTAAATGGAATGAGATTTATTTTAAGTATTGGAATGTTTTATTTCATTATAAAGGATCGATTCGTTCACGCTGTCACTTTCCATAAGTTATATCCTCATTCCCATATTCATATATCATTTCAAATGTTCATTTATCTTTTCCCATGTGTTATGGAATTAAATATTTCTTGACTGGTTATACTTGATAAATTCAATATATATTACTTAGGGCCAACTCCTCCATATTTTCACTTCCCAAGAGTTATTTCAAGTTCCCAATTCGATATTCATTTTATTTCATAAGTTTTTCCCGTGATGCATGGTATATTTTTGACAATAAAAAAATGAAAAAGGGTGAATACAAAATAACAGAGAAACTATAAAGGGATTGTTTTGAATTTATGTACATTGGATGATAAATTATTTTGAACATGTGCCATCATCTTTCCTTACCATTACGTCATTTTTCACACATTGAAATCCCATCATATTCCCAAAAAAATTGTATCTCCCATGTTCATAAATAATAATTACTTATGTGATATTGAAAAATTGAAAGGAAAAAATGATATCTTGATTGACCCTTTCATTTGTATCTCCTTGATTGCTTGCATATTGTTTGTTGTTAACATATATGTTCCTAAGTTATATTAACAAAATGGTATTTGATGTTTATTGGATATTGTATGCATTATCCAACTCTTATTTACACTTATAGATGAGTTTCTTCAGTAGAGGAAGTGGTGGCAGAGGGATCAGGGGAAGAGCAAGGAGGCCTAATGATTTTTGGAAAAATACAATACCCCGCTTGTTAATCCATTTCGATGTTGACTCTGAGGAGTTTAACTAGCTCCTAGAAAACTATTTCTTGAAATTAGTAGGACAAGGGGCCTTCCAACCCCATCCTCCACTTGCAAGATGGTTGAACACAACATCCACACTAAGAGGGGGGTGAATTAGTGTGTGGACTTTTCCAACTTTTCTTATTTCAAGTTAGCAATTATTCAAAACATAATTTTACACATTAAGAACAATAAATTCATAAGCACAATGAACACAAGAGATACCATATGTCTATATAATATTTTGTATTGTTTTATATATGTGACGACAGTCATAGGTGTTTTCCCAACACCAACTATTTATTAATAGCACCAACTCAAGTAAGGAGCACCAACTCTCAAGTAAGACACAACCTGCCACAAGACTCAACTTGTTGATAGAATGCAATCTATCCAATTAGAGTTCATATATTAGTACAACCAACTCAAATACCAATCATCCATTTATTGAATATTCTCCAGGTCACAATAAGAGATCTACAACAAATTCCCATCACTAGACTTCATCTTCTTCTCTGAAATTCACACCTTCTTCACTTCATCTTTTCTCTAAAATTGAAACCTTATTCACTTTATATTCTCTCTGAAATCCACACCTTATTCACTTCATCTTCTCTCTGAAATCCCCACCTTGTTGTGCCATAGGATCACCATATCAGAAATCGTTGATCTCAAGTGTAAATCCACTCATTTATCCACTTCCACACACTTCAAGTGAACCAAGTATAGTTGTATTTATAGTCGATTATGCTCAACTCTATTCTAAGTTATTGGTATGACTTGTGCCACAAGTTACAACTAACTTGTCCATTTACGATAGCTTTGGGACCAATTCATAACCACCATTGACCATCATTCTAGGTCTTCAACTTAAACTTGTCATACCGTCGATCACCAGAAAGGTCATGATGAGTTCTAACCTTCATAAGATTTCAACAACTATCTGACCTATTTTTCATAAATCGATCATAGGTATGGATCGATTTCCTTTGTCTATGCTAGTGTTGCAGAAATTGAATTATGTAGAGGAGTTTCCTTCAAACCATTTACATGTAACCATCTTCGCAAAACCATGGAATTATTATTTAAGCGATGTTCCTAGCGCCTCATAGCTTATATCTTCGTAACCCATGACCGAGGGATAGAACCTAGTCCTCCGGTACTTCAACCTTCAGGGGATTTCACTCTCAACCAATATTTCAGGGTTTAAACTCCTTGAAGTGGTTACCTCTCACAAGGGTTGATCTGATCGTTGGCGTGATTCCTGGAACCAAATCAATGGTCTAGATTTGATCCTTAAACTATCCTTCCACTGATTAATCCAATGGTTGGGACTTAATCAAAGGTTGATATGGAAAACCATTATTTACTTCGGGACTTCGTCCTTCATGAATTACAACCTCTGTAATCTTTCAAATCTACTGAAGAAGATTTCGACGAAGTAGATCAAACGGTCGATATTTTATTTGCACGATGAACGATTATCATTCACTTCGAAGCTTCAATGTTTGGCGATTTCCAATCTTTGCAATCATTAAACCTCCCAGATTATGTTTCATCGAAACAGATCGGACATTCGATATTCATTCTTCCGTTAGTCAGATGATGTTGGCTTGTCCATAGGTTTCGAATAAATCAATGACCATGATTTAATCTACAAGTGAGTGAATTGTTCTCGTTTACTTCGAGAATACCTACCGAATAAGTCATAAAGCACTGGTGACCACTTGTTGTCAGTTAATATCTACAATTACCCTATCCTTCCACTATGCTTGATCATCGTTTGAGAATGCTCCCAAATTAGATCAATGATTAGGGTTGATTGTAGGGTCCCAACTAGCACGACATTTAAAACTGTCGTCGAGTTCCGCAATGGAAACTGCTCATTTGGCAATGGAACTGATGCCAGCCATAGATATATTGGCAGGTGACCATCGAAGGTCGGTGTAGATTGTGGAACCGTAACTTGCATGTATTTTAGCGTGTCGCCCAAACTCTGGAATTGAAGTTGTGCGATTGTTGGTGGATCAACCATAGTCATCAATCTTTGAATTGATGAGATCTGATGGTCTAGACTAATTGCGAGATTGGAATTTACCCATTGTTTAATTCTCCCTCCGCACTCCACAATCAATCCCTTCCCTTGATCTGGTGCTTGTGTATCCAATGGTCATGACTTGATATGATCATTGACCAATCCTCCAACGATCCTCGTCTTGTAATCTGATAGTCCTGGTTTGTCCAGAAAACTACATTAGTGGACATAATTCTTCCTCTATTCTTTTGTAGTTTTACAATGGGGATTTCAATCCTCATCGCGTTTCTGCAATGCTCTTTCCATTCTAATATTTCTCTTTCATTCATTTAACCTTATCATGACTGCTGACATCAATGACAATATACCAATGACAATATGTTCAAAAATATCCCCCTTTGTCATTGAGGGAAACACACTAACTTCATACTCAAACTCCCCCTGTGATGATGCTCTTCTCTTATGAAGTTACTATCCCCCTTTGAAATCAATGAAAACAAGTTTCTCCCCCTATGATTAATCTTTTTCTGTATGTTTCTAACCAGAATTTGAACTCGGGTAAGTCCTCCTGCAATCATACTCTACCTATCATAACTGAATAAATCTCTCTATCAATCTTCTCTCTCAGCTTCTAAATTCTCTTCCCCTTTGTTTTTGAAAGGGTATTTCTTCTTGACAAAATCTCTCCCCCTATCATTTGTATAGGATTTCCATTATTTGTGCAACAATTAACTCCACTTATGTTCACCTATTCATTGTTTGTTATCCACATCTGTGAGTGTCTTGGTTTCTTGGCCTTTGTTTTCTGATATTCTAATATTGCAACTTCATTTTTCTTCCATGTTTCATTTACTCTTTTGTATGGAGCATTTCTCATTGACTGTCTCCTTGAGTTCCAATAGTCATGGGCTTTGTGGCCAAATCTACCACAAGTGTAGCATATCATAGTGTGACAATGTGCAACAATATGTCCAACAAGATTGCATTTCCAACATCTTACAATGTTGTTGAAGCTACCAACTTGTTTTCTTCTATTATGCCTACAATCCAAGGCTTTATTACCATATTCATTACAAGAAAATAAATAACCATTAAAAACACTTTCATACATGCCCCTTTGACTCATCCTTGATGGTGTATCTCTTCTAAATTTTCTTTGAGGCATAGGAGTAGCTTCTTGATGTCTTCTAAATATTGTAGTGTTTCTTACACTCTTTGAACATGAAGGACCTGCATCAGACCTTCATTCACCCTTTACAAGTGAAGGACCTGCATCAGACCTATTTTCACCCTTTACAAATGAAGGACCTGCATCAAGCTTCATAGGAGTACCAATTTCTTCCTTGTTGTAGCGAAGACCATATTTATCATTTGGTGATCTTTGACTATTGAAGATCATGGATTTGTTCAAAAACTTGACATGGGTGTTTGACTTCTCAACTTTCTTTCTAAGATTCACAACTTCTAATTCCATCTTATGATATGAATCTTCCCTTTTGTTCAACTGGTTTCTCACTACCTCCTCTCTTATTTTGGATTCTTCAAGTTAGGTCTTCAGATTGACAATGCTTTCTCTTAGTTCTTTTAGATCTGCAAGGTTTCTACTAAGCTCATCATCTTCCTTCTTCTTTTATTTTTCTTGACTAATCTCATTCTTCAATCCCTTGATATCCTCTTCTTTTTCTTTTGATTGAATATTTTCTCAGTTATGACCTTTTCATTGTCATTGAGTATTTCCTTTAATTCCAAGATATGTTTTTTTATTGCTAAGCTCATCATATTCCTTCTTTTCTTTTGCTTGACTGATTTCATTCTTCAATCTCTCGATCTCCTCTTCTTTTTCTTCTAATTAAATATCTTGCTCATATATGATCTTTTCATTGTCTTTGAGTATTTCATTTATTTCCAAGATATTATTTTGATTTCTAAGCTCATCATCTTCCTTCTTATTTTATTTTTCTTGATTGATTTCATTCTTTAATCTCTCGATCTCCTCTTCTTTTTCTTCTAACTGAATATCTTGCTCATATATGACCTTTTCATTTTTTTTGAGTATTTATTTTATTTACAAGATGTGCTTTTGATTCTTTTCCAGAAATTCTTTAGTGTACTCTATTACACATTATTTTCGTCATCCCTACGACTGTTAATGATGTAAACCTATCTGTTTCCTTTAGAGGGTTCAGTGGCCTGAGTTCATGAAGAGAGAAGGGAGAAGAACTTTTCCTGAGAAAAGAAGTTTCATTTTCCTTTGTAAAAACCCTATAAAAAAGGAAGTTCACAAGCTACATTATAGCTAGGGTGAGAGAATGCCTGATTCTCGCAGGCTACATAATAGCTAGGTCGCGAGGAGTTCATAGCCTTCTCTATAGGTAGGGTGCGAGAATGCTTACACGTGGGAAAAATGAGCGTTTTCATGAATCTTCTAGAAGGAGAAACTTCCATGGTGAGGTGGAATCCAAATGGTTTGGATCTTACTCGCTTTCATGATTTAGTGGGATCATCCTAACCTTCTCACCTTATCCTCTTCAGTTTATAAAAGGAGAGGAGCTCTCATGGAGAGGGGATAAGTTGGATTTGGCTTGGAATTATTAGCTTGGTTGGAGTGTCTTTGAGTTTTTCCTTTGTCAAGATAGATTGTGAATATTATCAGATCTGTGCTCTCGGAATTCTTGGAACGGAAGTGTTTGGGGAATGAAGGACAATTGGAAGGGATCTTATGACATCAAGGCCACGGTTGTAATCTCTCTTTCACATTCAATATGATACAGTAATATGATTCTTTCCTATAAATCTTGTTGTGTTTTATTGTATGATTCTTTGATCACATACATAGGTTTATATTGAGTGTATGCTATTGCTATCACTTTGGATGGTTGTGTTCTTTTGTAGGTTCATCATTGTATGAGCGTTGGAACGGAGCTAGGATGGCGATGGCGAGAGGAAGCAACATTTAAATGGTATGTCACCCATCCCTCTTTAGTTAGTAAATTCAATATTTAAAACTTAAGGAAAGCGTCATGTTCTGGTGTGTTTTGTTCTAGATCTAGGGAGATCAGTTAGTGT
>JASDQU010751485.1:128153-140258 GCA_032191745.1 Picea mariana
CTTCAACAAATCTCCTATAGTAGCTTTCAAGGCCCATGGATGATCTAACCTATTTCACATTCTTTGGCACTGACCATTCTCTAATGGATTATATCTTCTCAGGATCCACTGTTATCCCATCCTTTGAAATGATATGTCCCAAATAATGAATTTGCTTCTGATAAAATGAGCACTTTCTCAATTTGGCATCCAACTGATGCTCCCTTAATACTTTCAACACCATCCTCAAATGATGCTCATGCTCTTTTTCTTACTTGGAATATACAAGGATGTCATCCAAAAAGACAATGACAAACTTGTCTAAATATTCTCGGAAAACACCATTCATTAAGCACATGAAAACAACTGGTGCATTTGACAACCCAAATGGAACCACTGTGAACTCATAATGACCATACCTTATCATGAAGGTAGTATTGTTGATATCCTCCTCTTCAATCCTTACGTGATGGTATCCTAACCTAAGATCTATCTTTGAAAATATCTTTGCATCCTTCAATTGATTAAAGAGATCATCAATCCTTGGCAGAGGATACTTGTTCTTTATAGTCACTTTATTCAACTATCTAAAATCAATCCACAATCTTAATGTCCCATATTTCTTCTTCATGAACAAGACTGGGTCACCCCAAGGTGACACACTTGGGCATATATATCCATTCTTCAGAAGTTCTTCAAGCTACATTTGCAACTCCTTCATCTCTGGTGTACTCATTCTATAAGGAGTCTTTGACACTGGAGCTGCTCCGGGCATTAAATTTATAGAGAAATCAATATCTCTATTTGAGGGTAGTCCTGGTACCTCCTTGAACACATATTCAAAATATTCTAGGACTGCATGATATTCCAAATTTGGCACGTTGTCTTTAGGTGTCTCTTCCATGTGAGATGCAAATATTTGACACCCTTTTATGTAACATTTCTTCTGCAATGCTAAAATTTCTCTGATGGTTACTGCCCTAGAAATTCCCTGCACTTTCCTTAGGTTCGCTTCCTCATCCAAGTAATTAAATTCCTTGTTATGACATTCTAGGATAGCATGATGTTAGTCCAACCTATCCATCCCAATTAGACAGTCATAGAAACCTAAAGGAAAGATGTTCAAATCTGCCCCGGTGTTCAGTCCATTCATATCCATAAGACATGACTTAACCATCTCATTAACTTTTCTTTTTTTATTCCCAAGTAAAGTTGGCCTTGATTTTTGTTGATCATATAGGCATTTAGATCACCTTATGGTCTCCTCCAATGTCTTTGGATCATCATACTATTTTTTTTCACTGATGAATGATGGCAATCCACTCAAATACCTTTGAATATTAACTGTCTCATCCTTGATGAAAGAAACATACTTCAACAATTCTAAAAACCTTCTCTCATATTCATCTATGGTCATACTCCCAAGCTTGAGTTCAAAGAACTCTTTAATTTTCTTGTCATAGTATCTTTTAGTCAAGTATTTCTTCTCAAAATACTTTTTGAATTCCATCTAAGTAACACTTTTCTCTTTAATGTGTTGCACCTACACAAGCTAATACCACCACATGGATGCCTTTCCCTTGAGTTGATAGATTGAAATTATACCTTCTGCATGAGAACAATAATTATGCAATTGAAAATACTTTCTCATGCCTAGAATCCATGTCTCTACATCTTCATCCTTCTTGTGCTCACCATCAAATGTAGGAGGTTTGATTTTGTTCATTTCTCCCCGTTGTTACACATCAAAATTACTCACTTCAATAGTGTCGCAAGTGTCATCATTACAAGTGTTGTAAGTGTCCCATATTGTCCGCAAGTGTCGCATCTTGTCTGCAAGTGTCGCATCTTGACCATAAGTGTCGCAAGTGTCACAAACATCATACTGCCATATTTCCTATGTCGTGCCTCTAATGACATCATAAAGACACTTAAGACACCTCAAAGACTATTTTTGAAGAAGAGAAATCAGTTGACAAGGAGTACAATCCTTTTTCCACTGGAAAAAACACTCAAAAATGGATTTTGGAGGGCATCACTCCCCTACCCACTATTAGGGAGTGCCAATGCTCTCTGTGCCTCTTTGGGGGAGCCTTCAAACACTTAGTGTACCCTTTTGGAGGAGCACTACTTTTTATGAGCGGATTTTTGGTTTGTTGAGCTAAAATAGGGAAGAATCCCCTCAATTTTTGAAGGTGGTTGGATTCGAATAGAAGGTCAAGGAATGATCTTATGGAAGATCCTCAATTGAAGGATAAGAATCCTCAACTTATCCCAAATATCTCTCAAGTGGTTGGGCCTCTCCAAGATTATATAAGGAGGCCTCCTCATGGTGAAAGGATATATGGAGATTGAGAATTACATCAAACTTATGATCCCATAAGTGAGATGTTATCAAAGCATAATTAGTGTAGATTACTTGAGCAAAGGGGTTGGACAAGGAGAACTGGAAGAAGCTGTTGCACCTTCATCAAAGGATTGTAAGTACTTTTATTTGTTCTCATTAATAATCAATGCTTGGCCTATTTCTTTCAAACTTATGTTTGTTCCACATGAGTTTGTCTCCAGTAGATAGATCTATATTTGAGCTAATCTCAGTAGAATAGGAAGTCCATGGTATATTTGTTTGTTCTATAGGACCTATTGAGGAGCTCAAGATTGGATCTCATCCTAGACTTTGCAAGGACAAACATCATTAATAAGGTACATATCTTTCTTCTTCTCCTTTTCATGTTAGCTTGATTAGATATAAAGGGATGTTAGTGTCCATGTTAAGCACTTTTATGTCTTGGCCTTAGGAGTTGAAAGACCAAGAGGGAATCCGCTTGTTCGCAGGAGGATTCACCTGTAACAGAAATTGGTGACTCCATTGGGGAGGAGCTCTAATTTTTGTTTCCTTTCCTAGATCTTGTTTTGGCCCTTTGCCCACTATTTTGACCCTCTCCATAATGTTTTTTATTCTTATATATGATTGATTGCCTCTTTCTTTCATATTATTCACCCTGATTTACTGAGTCTATTTAGAAATTTGGTTTTCTGATTTTTTTTCTGAGTTTTGAGAGCAGAGCACTCCCCCTCCCTTGTTATCATAGCATCAACACTCCCCATTATCCTTACACAGAGCCTTGGAACTCTCTGGTGCCCCTTACACCAGAGTGCTACCCCCTTTCTGTGAAAAATTCTCCAGATTTTTCATCTTTTGAAGTTGTTTCTTCATTTTGGCTTTGACTCATGAGTTTCACCCTCTCAGTTCATCTTGGTATTGGCCTTCAACACCCTGTTGTGTAAGAATTGATCTCTTTTGTTTGGAAACTTGACATTTTCTTTCCTTGCCTTGAAGTCACTCTTTGTCTTCGCTGACCTAGAGTTAACTTGTTGTTTTCTTCTCATTTATCTGACTAAGTGGAAGATTTTGTGAGGAAATCCAAAGGTCTGTGAACCTTTCCATTTGATATTTGAGGTCAGTTTTCCAACATTTCTCTTTTGTTTGAGGTTTTTGGTTCTTGTTTGCAAATTTGGTTATCTTTGTCTTTCTTGTTTATTCACGACGAGAGTGTATTTTTGTTTGTGTGAGGTTTTCTTCTGATTGTTTAATCCTGAAGTCTGATTGACGTTAGAAGTTTTACATCTTATTATCATTTGCATATAAGCAAAAGGACATATTTTAGTGATTGGTTCGGATATTAGAAGGCATTTCTGAATTTTTTTAGTGTTACATTGGATTTGATTGAGAAACACTTGTATCAGGATGTTGCATCTTAGTGTTTGATAGTGAAAATAACTTTCTCTCTTTCCCTTGAATAGGCATTCATTGAAATAAAGGACTGCTTATCATTTCTTATGCATTTTTGGGGAATTGATTCATAATACCATCAGTTTCACTTTCATACACCCTTGAGTAAAGAATAGCTGTAAAATTATTGCTAATTAAAATTTATCTAGAACATTTTTGTTTTTAGAATCTTCCACCAACATTAGACTAGGACTAGTACTTTGGATTAGGCCGTGAGTACACTCTCCAAAGTTTTTCAAAACAAACATTAGCATCTTGCGATAGGGAGAGGAAATCTAATTGTCATATAGGATTTTTGGGATTCCCCTCTCACACAGGGGTTACGCACGAGGTTGCATTCGGGAGAATTATGGAGATTATCCCTCCGTTATTCAATTGTTTGTAGTGGTCGGATCATATATTGGGGGTCACTTGAGGGTATACCCATGATTATGTGTGGGAGTCTCTCGAGTTGATTTCAGACTTGTTATCCTACCCATACGTTCAGATCAGACTGTTGATTGTACCTGCCTAGGGGTTGAATACGAGTTGGTGTCCTTAGTTTCCATAATCTTTAGGTACTTACACCAGGTGATGGTGAAGGGAAGTCTCACTGTACCTGGAACGGACATTGGTCAAACTCACTCGGGATCCTTGGAGGGTAAATCCACAATTACTACGTTGAAGTTTGCACCAAGGTGAAAGTCTGTTAAGCAGGTCACCATTGTAACTGTTCCACCATATCCTAGCCCCTTCNTTGATTCCTATATTTTATTAACGTATGTTGTTTCTTTTCGTTAGTTGGCCCTAGATTTTCAGCGTTTGCTGTTATTCTCCAAGATTGATCCTGTAGATGATAAAGGTCTTCACCAATCACGTAGGATGGAAGGGTTGCCTCGGGAAGGCTACCAAACCTTACCTCCTAATCCTCCAGAAGACAACTACCATGGAGAGGTAGAAAATCAATATGACACTGGGAGTGTTGTTGCTACTTCGTTAGACAATCAAGAAGGCACTTTGGTTACGGTTAAGAATCCCACTCCTCGCACTACATCTATGTCAGAAGCCCATCTCAAACCACTTTTACTTTGCTTAGACTCCATTGGGAACATCATAGACGAAGTGTTGCCACAGGTACCTGAGACAACATTTACCGAAACATATATGGGATCCACAGAAACGATCTTTGGTGATGAGTATAGGACTCCTATTCGTCCTACCACTACAGTAGATACAAATCCCACACATGCTCATTTTGTATGGAGGAATTCATCAGGATGCGATATCTATGAGAATTTTGAATCCATTCGACAACCCTTTAATCCTCATGATCCTCCTATTTAAACTAGTCCATCTGGTCAAACTATGAATCATCCCATCAATCAGGTCATTAACCCTATTGTTACATCAGCACAAGTCCATCCTAATGTTGGACTCGTCACCTCTACTCATTCCCATGGCACTTTGATCCCTACCCCCACTTTTACAAACTCTCACTCTACATCTCCACATGTTCTACACGATCTTGTTGGGACATCTTTGCACCAGAGAATGCAGACCCTTTCCAGCCAAATACAACCAACTAGAGGGAAACCACCATCTAGCAGACCTATCCCTCCTATAATACCACCATCCTATGGTGGGCCTACCCCTCTCAGGGAACAACCCCCTTTTCATGTTCTTCCCAGAGGGAAACCTCCCTTTGTCAGTCATACCTTGGTCATTAATCCACCGCTGCCAGGGGCAACCTTCATTTGTTGGAAATCCTTCACAATCCTAGGGAGTATCTTCGGGAGGCACATTTACCCAACCCCACATTGGGGGGCACTCATATCATAACCCACAAGGAGGAGTATCAAATCATGTTCCTTCCGGACCATCTTATGGACAACCTTATCCGGGTGACATCCCAAACACCACCTGGAGTCCTCAAGGATAACAACCTTATCCTTCCCAAGGGTCTAATGTTTATCTTCCCCCTAATGTGTATCCACCTTCAGGATCTACTTCTTACCCTCCTCAAGGGAAAAAAATTTATCCTCCTTATGCGAAGGAAAATCACCCGACTTATAATGCTCAGAACCCACCGGGTTATGCAAATGTTTCTCGACCATCATCAAATCTTGTTTATCCTGGTCAGCAAAAACCGTATACAGGAGGACCTACTGGTTACAATTATCCACCTAACCCAGTTTATGGTCCTACTGGTGTTCCCATGCCACACCAGTATCATCCGCAAGTTAACCGACATCTACCTTTCCTTGCGACTCTAGATCTCCCAGACTTGTCTCGGTTAACCAATGATCCTATTTTTCATTCACCGGTTTGGCCAGTTATTCTAGCTAAACTTCCTTCTGATATTCCAAAATTTGATGGAAAACCTGGAGAAGATCCAAATAACCATGTGATGACTTTCCATTTGTGGTGTTCATCAAACTCCCTCATGGATGATTCTATACATTTTCATCTTTTCCAGCGAACACTTACGGGCTCTGTAGCAAAGTGGTATATTGAACTACCATGTGCTTCTTTTCATGATTTCAACTCCCTTTCCATGTCCTTCCTCATGCACTTTCAACTACCTATTCTCTATGAGAAGGGTACTAAACTCTTGACCTACCTTTGTCAAACTGACTCCGTGCATATCTCTGACCATATTCATGAGTGGAGACGATGACGAAGGATGATCAAAGAAATCATTCCTAACCAATTATTGGCAAAGTGGTTTACTAAATCAATTTTACCCCCGATCACTCATGATGTCGCTATGGGTGGTGTAGTCACCAAGGAAGAAACCATTGCTCAGGATCAATACTTAGATTTGGTTTATTCACAATCTGGTACTTTGTATGAGTTGCTTCTGAATGTTGCTCGAGCTAATTTCGATCCATCCAAGCCATCGTCCTCATCTCATGCGGACGGTGTTATCAGTTTCGTCAAAACTCAATCTACTTCCCAGTCAACCACACTCTCCTCTACCTCCCCCCAAACTCAGATCTATGAGGTGAATGCAGTTCAATCTGCCCCTTCACAGCAATCCGGAGGTAAGAAGAAGGCAAAAAATAAATCAAAAAATACTAATAACAATGAACAACCAAAAAATCAAACTCAAACACCTACTACCAAAAAGAAACCACAACAGAAACTGAAATTCCCATGTATCATTTCTGGTGATGATCACTACACTCGAGACTGTCCACATCGCGATGAAGTGGCCAAAATTTTCTAGGGAAATTCACAACCTGCTATGCTTACTCATCCTTTTCCATAGCAACAATCCATGGTTGTTCAAACCCCCTCTCCTGGGGGAAGTTCTAGCCATCCCCATGATAAGGCCTTGAAAAGTGCCCATATTTATATATTTAATGGGATTAATTTGACCACTCTCTCTAAGACATATGGCACACCAGTTAAACCTGACAAAGGAAAAGTCACTAATGGCACCGGTACTTTACCAGATCCATCATTGTCCTCTGTTAGTCCTCCATCATTTAATCCTCCATCTGGACCACTTCATATTGAGAAACCTACGTTTGACTCTATCTTACGCCCTCCTAAGAGAACTATCTGTAAATCTACCTTTAATCCTAGTTCACGTGTCGCCCAGAACTACAACATTGTTGAATATTTGGCTCAAGCACCTTGTGCTATGTCTGCGTTAGAAGTTCTATAGCACTGCCCCAGTCAATGTAAAATTCTCTTGGCTGTTATTGGCATTGTTGATCCTGAGTTGTCCAACCATATCATGTTTAACCTAGACAATTATACATCTCGACTCTCCCACCAACTTGCTTTCCAAATTGATGTTGTTGTTCACAATCAACAAATTCACCGAACCATCTTGGATGAGGGAGCCTCTACTTGTGTCATGTCTTTATCATGTTGGAAAAGTTTAAAATTCATCCGCACTTAACAAATCCCCAACGATGTTAAGTGCATTTGATGGGTGAGGTTTTCATCCCCATGGGATTTTACAGTCCCTTCCCATCCAGTTAGGCGGAAAAACTGTCACTGTTGATGTCGAGGTGGTCGATTCTCCCCTTGATTACAACTTATTACTTGGGAGAAGTTGGTTTTATGCTATGACTATTGTTTCCTCATTGGTGTTTTGATGTGTACAATTCCCTCATCAGGGAAAAATTGTCACTTTCGATCAGTTAGATTTCTGTACACTTGACGATCGCGCTCCCGCTACCAACAATATTTCATTCTTGGGAGATCACAAGATCATGTATGAAATCATTGGTGTTGGTTTGTTAAAAGATTCTATCCTTATGGGTACCTTCCCTACCCCACTTCCACCGAATACACATCATATTGCCACCGTCGATATGATTTTGACAATGACTTATCAATCTTTGAAATCATCTGACCCTTGGATTGTACCTACTCCCTTGGAATTCTATGCACTAGGTGACACCATGCCACTTATTCTAGCCGAAACATCATACATTGTTGTCCAATCCACTTCTCCCTCTTCGAATGACCAACATCTATTGGCACCAGACAGTTACTCGATGCCATCATGGTTACATTCCTTGTCATCTACAATCGACTACATTTGCCCAATTTTTCCCTCTGATAAATCTATTAGGGAAATGATGAGCATTGACGAGCTACCTCAGGATGATAACCATCATCGATCCTCTTTTCTTCCCCCTCATGAAAAAATTTAGGGAGATATACACTATATCTTCCCTAATGATGTTGATTTTCCGTTGTCTCCCATGACTTCAACTTCTGATGATTTGGATCTGGTAGTTGACATGGTGATATCTTCGGTAGGGCTATTGGAGCCTGATCTCCTTACCCCTATCGCGACCCTCGACATGTGTTCCTTCTAGAATGATTTTCTTCCATCCAATGAAGATCTCTTGGAAGCCATGACTGATTTTTGTCCCTTGACATGGTGTCCTTCCAGAGCATTATTCTCTTGGAAGACATGATCAAGGAGAAGCTACGAGCATAGTTTTCTCTTCTCTACAGCAAGCTCATTAAAAAATGAAACATAGGTCACGAGCACAGTTTCTCTTCTCTGTAGCAAGCTCGTTAAAAAATGAAACAAAATCTTTGAGCATAGTTTTCCTCTTTGTAGCAAGCTCGTTAAAAAATGAAACAGAAATATGGGGATTGAACCCAGAGCCCTCAGCATAGTTCTTTTCCTGTGTCAAGCTCGTTAAAAAATGAAACAGTCACCTCTCTTGAACCTTCTTTTCATCCACTCTTATCCTTTTTCTCCATCTAGTAGAGAAATTGGTGACAACCTCAAAGTCGATGAATGAATTGAATCTTGGAGGGAATGTCTCCAGCCTTTGATGATCATTTTGGAGTTAAGCCACTAGCTTTCAAACTGGGGGCATACCGATCTTAGTCTTTGTTCTTTCTCATGCTAAAAAAAACATGAGAATGTAACCGAGTATACTTTTATCACTTTTTCAGACTCGCATGGATATACAAAAAAGGAACCCCTTAGAGTTGTCTTTAATCTCTTTTTAGATTCTCTAAACATGAAAAGATTGTCGAGTGATCTTTCTTCCTTTCCCACCCATTAAAAGGTTTGAAAGGGTGTTGGCACAGGGGAAGACCCAGGGTTCAACTCCAAGAGCGCACCAACAATACCTAGCTACTGGCCCTTTCGGCAGCACCTGCAAAGAAGATGCAGTCTCACCCAAAGAAGCTATGAGGGGGTTGCAGGACAGAGATGTCTACAACCAGGGGAATATCAAGTGGTTCTTATTGCAACAACAACATAACATGCATCTATCATTAAACTAGCTTGATCTTTCCTTTACAGCTATAGATATGATCTAACACAACAATGAAAAAAATAATACAACAACAATAGAGATCAAAGAATCAATCACACATCCACAACACAAGGTATACGTGGTTTACCCTCTCTCTAGGGATACATCCACAGAACTGTGCTTATGATTTATTAAGGAAAAGCATACAGTTCTTATATGCGCTCTCAACTAGCAGATATTCTTTCTTCTCTCTCTTTCTCTTCCCTTCCTACGCACCCAGCTGCAGGACTTGATCTTCGCACACATCTGAAGATCTTACAATACCAAAAGGCTCTCTCTCTCCACACTTATCTCCCCCAATACGATAATCTCTCATAGAATAATAGAGCTAGAACAACAACAATATCATACTAATACTCAATGACCAACCCGACCCAGGTTCTCTTGACCTTTATTTATACATTACAATACCTCACCAACATCCTTAGGCTGAAACCTAGGTGCCAAAACCCTAAATACAAAAATCCTAGGTGTCTAAAACCCTAGGTCAACTTGACCCTCTTTTTTTGGGCTTCGCCAGCCTGTCTTTCCTTCCTTCTCGCTCAGTGTTCCAAAGCATCCAACAGTGGATTTTCCCACTTTTTGAGTCATCCTCGATCCCTCTCCCTTGTTGATATGTCATCCTTGATCTCCTCATCCAAAAAATTGCTTTTCTACACTTCGCTCCATCTTTTCTATTCTTTTTCTCACTTAGACCCAGTGACAACCACTGTGTCTCCCATGAAGCTCGTTTTTTACCTTTTCTTCCTTTTTCTTCACTTCCTTCCATAACCCAGGGCCAATAGGCCCCCAAAACTCACCTGTGACTCATCTTGAGGCGCTTGAGATCTGATCCTCTTGTTTTTCTTCGACTTTCGACTGTGCAATGTATCCCTTGCTTTCTTCTTTATGCCTCCTTTCCATCCTTGTGTAGACTATCTTTTCTGTGTCTGGTACCCAGTTTCAACTGCACCTGGTACCTGGAACCTTGTCTTCTTGATTCTACTGAGAGCTACAAGGCAGCTGGTTGTCATAGTACAACTTCAGCCGACTCCCATTCACCAAGCCTTCCTTCCAGTCTCCTTTCAATGTTTTCAGTTGTGTTGCTCCACCTTCTGTAATGTAGACAATCTCATATGGTCCGAGTCAATGAGTTCTGAACTTCCCAGGGTGTTTTATAAACTTGCTGTCATATAACAACACTAAATCACCTTGCTTAAATATATTATTCTTGATGTGTCCGTCATGATAGGCCTTTTCTCGTCCCTTTTGAATTTGTTGATGGAAGCCTGCAATGAATCTGTCTTCTTCTAGTTTATCCAACTATGATATCCTCTCATGAATAGTGTCAGTATCATCCATGTCTGTAAATGAAACAATCCTTAATCTTGGTACCAAGTACTCCATTGGGACAACGGCTTCAAGACCATAAACCAACTTGAAAGGAGTCTGCGTTGTTAATTTTTTGCAAGTGGTTCTATAAGCCCAGAGTACTGCTGGTACTCTTAAATCCCAGTCATTCCTGTTCACACTGCAAATCTTTGTCAATGTTGTCTCCAAGATCTTGTTGAATGCTTCAACTGTTCTGTTTGCTTGTGGATGATAAGGTGTGCTCTTATGATGGTGGAATGCAAATTCTTGAGTCAAGGATTCAATTATCTTATTGATGAAGTTTGTCCCTTGATCACTCATAAGGACCTTAGGGCATCCAAACCTAGTTATTATGTCACCAAATATAAAACATGTAGCTGTAGATACACTACAGTCCTTGACTGATCTTGCATCGGCCCATCTAGTCAGGTATTTTGTCGCAGTGATAATATACCTTTCTCATGTGCACTTTCCTAGTGGGTTTATAGGTCCCATGAAGTCAATGGACCATTTTTCACATACTTGTAGGGTCATATGTGGTGCTAATGGCGGCTCATCTCTCTAGGATGGTTTTCCAACTCACTGGCATACATCGCATGCTCTGGTATATTCTTTAGCATCTCTGTGTAATGTAGGCCACCAAAGGCCAACTCACAAAACCTTCTGCGCAGTTGATTTTCCTGCATAATGTCCTCCTGCAATGCTTTCATGAGCTTCTTCGAGGATCATAAGGTGTTCTACATCCATCACACATCTTCTTAGGATCTCATTGGGTCCCATTTTACATAGCTGACCAACTATCAGTGAAAAATCTGTAGCGTGCACCACTAGTTGTTTCTTCTGCGGAATTGTGTATTTGGCTGGAGCTATTCCTGTTGATAGGAACTGGACTATGTCTGCGAAGTGGTCATCAATATTTCTAATGGCGAGAAACTGTGCATCTGGTAGTGTGTCCTCCAGACTGGTAGGTTCTTCACCATGCTCGAACCTCGACAGGTGGCCTGGGCCCTTATTCATTCTTCCTAGCTTAACTATGATCTCAAAATCATATTCTTGAAAAAGGAGAATCCATCTGCATATTCTTCCCCCCAACACTAGCTTGTTGACTAGGTATTTCAACATGAAGTGTTCAGTAAACATTTTAAAGTATCCTCCCAACAAGTAGTGGCGGAATTTCTGCAATGCATACACCATGGC